>JAGFPH010006270.1:1164-14061 GCA_018207615.1 Philaenus spumarius
AATATCAAGATTAAGAAATGGTATACTTTGCTTGTGATTTTTCTTTCTAATTTACGAAAACAAAGTGTTAATTTAATACACTCATTTCTAACACACAGTTAAACAGGATAAGAGATAATTATTATCACCAAATTTAAAATAACTAATTTATATTTAACTCACAAAATTCATTACATATATTATTATAATAAATACAAAATTTACATTATATCTAAAAGCTCCTCAACTTCGTTGTCGATAAAAATGTCATTTTCTTCGCCACGTCCCTCATAAGACCCCCGATTCGTAGCCGTCATCGCTGTCATAGCTTCTTACATCATCGTTGAAAAGTCTTCTGAGCAGAGAACGGTGACGTATGCTGCTTAAGGCTGATATTCTTTCTACACCGCCGTCATAATTCGTAGCAATGTACAGCTGCCAAACATTTTCTTCACTACAAGGAAACCTTATAACTACCTCCATTTTTACACGCATGTCAAACCTATGAATGACAATTTTATGCCTTAAACTATTTATGAAAACGTTTAAAGTTAACTTTTTTCCATTAACTTTATACTTCGTAATTTCTAAGTGTTCTACTAAAAAATCTATATCACTTCCTAATATAAAATGTAACTGTCCTTTTAAATGTCTTTTAAATAACACATCGTTTTCTTTCAATGGTAAAACAAAGACGTGTCGCACCATTGTGGAGTTTAACTGGCCTCAAATTCTTAGGATATCACAATTTATACTAGTTACTGAATGTAAAGTTCATATTTACATAAGCTATCTGGCTAACATTTTAGTTAGGATTAATGTAAATTCCCTATTAATATTTACATAAAATCATTTAACTGTATATGTTTTAATATTGGTATTGGTTTCAGAATGGCTTGTTTTGGCAAATGGTGGGAGGAGGACCGGGCACTTTTTGAGGCTCTTGCTGAGGGAGTGGGAGAATGGTGGATGGAGGATGAGGAGCTTTTCCAGGAGTTTGAATTGTCTGATGGCGGGGAGACGGCGGGAGGACGGGAAATGGAGATAATGGAAGACTTGGAGGCTAGACACCTCCAGGAAGATAAAAAACAAAAACTGGCATATTTCTCCGACTCGGAGGGAGAAGAAGAAGAGCGAATGACTTACCAAGAAATATGGGGTAAGCGGATTGAAATCGCTCAAAATTACAAGTATGTAGATTCATCTGAAGAAGACGAAGAAGAAGAAGCAGGAGAAGCAGAAGAAGAAGAGGAAGAAGAAGGTGAAGAAATCGACGAGGGTATAGAGGGCAGTGATGTGAGTGAAATAATTTCCACTTCCTCACTGGAGATGGATGATGAGGTGATCTCCATCTCGAGTGGGGAGGAGGTGATGGAGGAGCCTGAGGAGGAGGAGGTGGTGGAGGAGGAGGCTGACGAAAACCCCGGAGTGCAGAACATTATAATTAGCCGGGAACTTTATAATATTTTAATGACATTATTTATAGCCCGGCAAAATGGTGCAAACATTTGTGTTGAGGGTAGCAATGACGAGCCACCAAACAAGCGACAGAGACGATTTTAGTTTATTATGTTCTATTTTTATAAGTTGTAAGCGTGTATATTTATTTTGTTCTACTTTTATATGTTGTATGTATATTTAGTTTTTCTTCTTCTATTTTTATGTTATATATTTATTATGTTCTATTTTTATATGTTGTATGTATGTGTATTTTTTATATATATATATATTATAAATGTAAATACAAACTTTCTATGTATAAAACTTTATCATTTCAAATACCTCATTTTACTAAAGGATTTTTAATAATAATAGTGAAATTTATAATAATAATAATAAAGGATTTTAAATAATAACAGTGAAATTTATGATAATATTATTTTATTAAACAATAATGACTACAAAGTATTTATACAAAAGTTTTTTACATATTGGAAGCCATAATTACATGCATTCATTAATATCATTATAAAACAAGTGTAATCTAAAATAATTTACAAACATATCTAAACATAATGTTTTAATTTCGGATAAAATCAAATCTTTCTTATATATATCACATTTTATAACACTTGTGTCTATTTCATTTAAACATTTCACTAAATAATTTTTAACAATAGAATCGTCTTTTACTGAATCTGATGGTATATTTATTAATAAGTCATTCACAACAGTATTTTTCACATCTTGGAAACAGTTGAATACAAGTGGTGACATCAGAGTACAAAAGTTGAAGTAGTTGGAAATGCAGTGTGAAATATGTAATAATCCTTTCCATGTAGGTTCCTGAATAATTAGTGTATCTGGTAGATATAGGTGGGGTTGAATACAGAGTAGTTCACGAATTAGAACAGATTTCTTGCCGTACACCATTTGAAATACAACCTGATGTTTGTCCAAGTCAAAATTGTCATAAGACTGCTTTTCATCCATAAAGAAATTAGAAATTAAGTTGGCATTTTGTAATAAAATTTTCCATTCAGAAATACTTAATGAAACACCACTATTTGAATCCGATTTACGTATTTGAAGTCTTGGTTCAAACAAATTTTCGCCATCCAATCCGATTAAAACGATTTTACTTTGGCTTTTGTTTAGAGAATACCGCGTATTCAAAAGTAATACAGATAAAGTTCTATTGGTAATTTTCTTTTCCACTCTTGGATTCACACTCTCTATTGACACAGCACTACTTTTCTTCTTGTTCTCGTAAGGTTTGTATTTTCTACGCCTGGTCTCCATGTTAAAAACTGTGGTTAAAGCATTAAGTAATTTGTTTTTATAGTATGGTAAATAGTTATCGCGCATGCGTCAACTTTTATCTTAGAACAAATTGGATCCAAACACTCTGTTGAATAAATATTGAACTTTGACATCGTTATCGTAAGTGTTGGTTGAAAACAATGATAGAAAATCTTCCAACGAAGCTCCTAATGTTTTAAAGTATAAAAACAAGACACAATATTGACCACACACTGTAGATGCCCATGATTGTAATTGTGTTGAATTGAACTTTGTAGTACGAGCATTTCTTTTAATGAAACTATAATGAGACGGTCTGGTTGGTGGATTTCCATAACTATCAAAGTATTCTAGCTCTCTAGTGTGGTTGATTGAAATTGCGACCCAATGTCTACCAGGTTTAGTGTGAGGATCCGTATTTATTACAAAACAACTAGGTGTCCCAACATTCATCGGCAATTGGTCGGCTGCATACACTCCGTACTGAGGAACAGGTAGTCGAAACAGGCAATCGTTTATTTCTGTCGAGTACATTTTGTTGAAACCAATTATTTAACACTTCAACATTATTTAATGCACATACATATTTACTATGCGCATTATGGTAGAAACAACGTTTAAGTGTCACGTTGGAATTCAATAATGTAAGTGAAGGACACTCAAATTTTTCCAAGTTTATAACATCTTTCTCCAAAATGTTTTCAATAAACTCACATTTTTCTTTCCCTTTTACGTAAACAATATTGATTTTTTCACATACAAACTTCAACTCTTTTATAAACGATCCATAACTAATTGAACCGTCATCCCATTTTAATCCGTGATAATTGTAGGTCAACCATTTGCACTCACGTCTCTTACACTTTGATAAGGTGTTGTATTCAAACGGAGGCCCTACGATCCAGTGCTGAAGACGTTTGTTGTCTAGTGATACAACTGCTAGTTCTTTTACGATGTATTCATATGCATTATTTTTAAAACCTTGGAAATCGATTATTACGTCCATTTGTTAACTCTTTCACACCCACTGTAAACTGATAAAACGCTGTGAGTTACCGGCTTATATACCCTATCTAGCTTCCAAAGTCCACAATGACGTTTCTATTTCTGTCGATTTCAATTACGTTATCAAATTCTCCGTATACAATACAGTTTATCGTTTCTGTAAGTGCGGTTTCAAATCTTAATTCAATTCTCAAACTTCCGTGTCTTATTAAATTCCAATGCGACATTGTGTTTGCAGAGAGATCAGGTGTTAAATCAAAAGCCATTAAACAATTTCCATTAGGGTAGCTCAGTCTGTCCACTTCATTACCTTCATTTAAGAAATGAATACCAGTGCCTGAGAACAATGTATTGTAAGCGTGAATGTACAAATTATTTGTGACGTAATCTGGTTGTAGTGGTTTCGATGGTAATTGATGCCCATCGACATAAAGTGAGAAAAAGTTGACACTGTAGTGTTGAAAGTTAAATGGGTTTGCTTTAAAATCTCCATTAAACGATTTGTTACTGACCAGACCAACAATTACACGTTTCGGTAACTGGCCTAAAAATACATTATCTAATGTTTTACCTTGCACGCCTGTAGGTATTGTTAACGCTTTAACTTCTACTGTTGTAACGGGATATTTTGCTGTTCCCTGCAGTAATGTTTTACTGTGAGCTAATAGTACTGATGGATTTATTTTCATTCTTCTTACCTACAGATTTGATTCCAACATGTGAACCTTGTACCCTGTAGTACTCGACATTAAACTAAATGCATCTCTTGATCGCACTAATCGAATACGTAGCTCCACTCCGTTTAAAAGAAATTTTTCTTGGTTAAATATGTCTGCGTGAATGTGCCCCAACATATCTACAGGTTTACTTAGTTCTGTGAATTTTCTACGAAGTACAAGTCCAGAATTGGCATCTGCTGTGTCTTCCATTTGTCCGTGAGCATCTGTGTACCATAGACATGACGTGAGATGAGATTTTTTAGCATCTGGGCCGTAGTTTAAAAGAGATTCTATATAACAGCGATAAGGGTATGTATTTCCAGATGGTGATACTGATTTTTGGTTGAGGTATACGTCTACTTGACTGAATAACGAGTGCAACCAATTATTTATGGGCCCTACTTTATCTGTTGACTCTAAATTTGTTCCATCTGACTTAACAATATTTACTTTTATATTGAGCATAGTATGTGATAAATCTATGTATTCGTCTCCCTGACCTGGGACTACAAATTCTATCGGTGCATCATCTGTAAGAGAAGATAATGGTTTGTATTGTATCCATTCCCCGCTTTCTATACTAGTTTGTGTGGGTGGTAGCGAAAATAAATCGAGTTCGGATTTTACACACTCGCATGATTGATTATGTAAAAATGCCATAATTAATTAAAAATATCTGATTTTGTCAATTTAACTTTTTTCTGTCTCCTTTTAACTTTTTTAGATTTAGTTTTTCTAACGATCTTCCTTTTCTTCTTCTTTGAAGTCTGCTTCCTAAGAAGTTTATTGAGTGACTGAATCGTTACAGCTTTGCGTTTTGTTTTATATCCACCACCGGACATAAGAGAATCTATTTTAACATCAGCCTTCCTTTTCAAATTCCCTGTAAACTCCTTCATTCGAGACTGGAAAGCGTCTTTAGGATCCCCTGTATGTGCAATGTCAGCCAACATTCCTATTCCTGATTTAAACGCTTCTTTTCCTAAAGCTTTAACTCCTGATTTAATCAATGGCGTAACAACTCGAAATAGTCCTCCTAGGAAATTACCAATCCCGTGCCCCTTTTGATATGGCGACCCACTATACACAACACTTATACCTGTTCCTAGTTGATTTTTATAATACGATAGGTAGGGATCTTCTAAATTAATTCGTTTCATTGTGTTTCTGTTTAAAATGTAGTTTAACACACGAAGTTCCAAACGTGAATGGTATCGATTTTCCAAATTCATCTCTTATATCTATTTCTATATTTTCAAAGCACGTACGCATAACAGGAACGTAATGTATCTTGGGAAACATTATAGTTTTACATGTTCCATAACTGTAATTAGAAGTATCGATATTTATTATTCTCAGTAACGGTGCTACTACGTCACCAATAAATTGAGGCTCGATAACGTCGCAATAAACATACATTTGCGATGGAATACCTAGTTGGATATTGCACGGTCTTGCGGGACTTCTTTTCAAATAATTATCGGTATTTGTAGGGTCAAATCCTAATTGAAGTGCTAATTTAGGTGAAAGTTCTAAATTTTTGACTTCTGTTTTTGACGGATTTATGGTAACATAACGTGTTTTATGAAAATATACAAATCTTAAATATTTTTCTACAACAGAGTTTTTATTTAGAGAATGTATTAATTTTTCTTCTGTTTCGTATGTACCAGTTTCTAACTTTGTAAATTTCAAATCGTGTGTGTCTGTTTCCTCATCGTGTGTATATATAAAAATATGGTTATCTCCTTCTTTGACTGTAAGGAATGTACAAGGGTAATGCATCTCGACAAGTCCAACTTCCCATTTGCCTTTCAAATTTATTTGTTTTGGAATTTGTGTGGAATATTTAGTTGTAGTATTTGTCGAAAAATATGTCATTGAACTATTACTAGGGAGAGTTAAATAAAACGAGCCATTCATTTTTCTAAATTTACAAGGGCTGATGCTGAAATCCAAGAATTGAAAGATGACGGATAACCTTTCCACTTAACAAGTACTTTCATACTACGGCCTTTTCCTTTCCTGTCAATTATTTTATCTATTTTGTAAATTTTTTCTTTTTCAAGTATAACTTTTTGTAACTCAAATTCGTAAAACGATCCTTCTATGGGATCTCCTTTTAAATCTTTTACTTCGTAAACGGGCAGTGTGCGTTTTATAACTTTAATAATTGTAAATACTTCTTCACTCCATTTAGTTTTGTAACCTTTTTCAAATGGTCCTTTTTCCATAACAATTCTGACAATGTCTCCCGTTTTGAATTTTGGTTTAGAAGCAATTTGCGGTTTATTGTAAATATTTTTCCAAACTGTTAGAATATTGGAGTCATTTACATCTGCAGGTGCCATTTTTATTGTAGAATGCACAGCATTGTTATAAGCTTTCATTAAATCCGTGAGTACATCGATGTATCGATAAGTGTTTTTAAAAGTTAGATAACGCCACATTCTACTCTTTAGAGTTCGATTAAAACGTTCAACAACCGCAGCTTTTACATCAGGATTCCTTGTTGTAGAATAGATTATATCATTGTCTTGAAAATATTTACGTACTAATTGTGAAGTAAATTCTGTTCCCTTGTCTGTTTGGATACATTGAGGTTTTCTGTTGGAATATTTAAAAATATATTCAAACGCTTCCTTAACTGAGGTGCCAGTTTTATTTTTTAACGGAAATGCAAATGCGAATTTACTAAATACATCAATAACTGTTAGTATGTAATTTGTTCCATCATTATATTTTGCTATTCCACGCATATCGTTTAAGTCGGCTTGCCATAACTGATCTTTGTTGTTGACAATATATTTATTTCTAGGAAATTTTTTTCGCACTTGTTTATGGAGAGTATATGTATCTTGTGATTGGAGCCATTCTTTAATTTTGTTTGTTTTGTACTTATGTTTCAAAGTCTTTATCAATACATTAGCTCCAGAATATCCGGCAGGATGTGAAGCGTTGTAATAAATTTTGCTTAGTTTTTTGTCCATTTTAAAGTTTATCCCACTTTAGCGGTACACTACGCGGCGACAGAGATTGTCTAATAGTTTTTGTTATACTTTTTTCGGGTGTTACAGGTGGCCTAGTGGGTGGTCTATAATACATTGGATCACGTTTTATAGCGCTCGTTTCTTTTATAACTTCTTTATCCAGATAATCTCTAAGTTTAGGATTTCCTATATAACTTCTGGGGACATTATTTCTTTTTAACGCAACTATAAATTGATTCCATCCTGGAGGATTTGTCGTCTTCCTAGGTCTTAATACATCGTTAAAAAGGTCGACTATATTTGAACCCGGAATCCGAATATTGTCAATAGTAACGGTACCTAACGAATCCCATTTGATAGATTTGTCTTGCGATAATCGGTTTAAAAGGTTCTCGCCATTTTTTCGAAATGATTTAGGAATTGATTCTAAAATTTCATTTTGGTAAGAGTCCGTATATTCTTTTTCTTCGTTTTCTTTATAACTACTATTTTCATGTATTGTTAGTTCTATAGGTTTCCTCTGCTGCTCAGCGAAATGGAGATAACGCTGTAAAACTTGTTGATATTTTAACCATTTTTCCCGATCGTTAAAATTAGAATTATTTAATATGTCTTTCATTTCTTTATCTAATTCACTCATAACACTCGCACTTTCATTTTCATGCATTTTTCGTACAAAGTCCTCGGGTAGTATAACCATTTTCTTAGCGTGCTCCATTTTTAATTTAATAAATGCTGTAGTACTGTACTCAGAATAGGACCGATTAATAATGGGAATAAACTACCTCCTTTTTGTATTATTATATCTTTCTTTTTCTTCCAACTTTTACCGCTCTTTGCAAGTTTTCTAAGGATGTGCTTATATCGGGATAATTTACACTTCTGAGGTTTTGATAAGGGTACATTTCCTTTTAACGTATTGTGAGCGCACTCGCAGATCGATTGAATTAAATTATAATCGGCCGATTTCAAAAAATGTTTTCTTCTAAGTGGTTTCATCTTCAATAATGTACGGAGTAACTCCGCATTGCTTAACACTGTACGAGACATGGTGTCTAAATGATATCTAATATGCAATTGTATTAATATTTATTTCTTTTTTGGGACGTATGCATAGTTATATTTATCCGTTGGAAAAATACAAGACCTTATTCTCAAATCTTCGGAAGTAGATTGTTTCATATCAAACAAAAGGTAGCCGTGAGGTTGTTTAGTTGCATCAATGTAAGCATCTTGTATAAATTTTGGGTTTTCAGGGTATACTTGTTGGGCCAAATGTCTTATTTGACTTTTATCACGCGGATTTTTGAAATAAACTATATAATGAGCGTTGAGAGAAATATCTCTTTGTCCTTTGCCTTGATGAAACAGATTTTGAGTGATGAAAAATACACTAATATTTCTATGTTGACAGCCTTTTGTAAATATATCTACAACGCTACTATTCGATTCGCGCATTAAATCGTCTATTATTATTAGGTTAGGCGTTCTCGGGTCCACGGAATTCATGTCTGGTAAACCTTCTAGAAAAATAATTGGAATGTTATTAATATTATAAGATGGCTGCCACACAGCATAGTGCCAATATATATTTTTAAACTCGACATTACATACCAAAGGCATATGTTTTAAAAAGTTTATTACAAATTGCGATTTTCCGCACCCGGATGGACCGGCTACAACACATGAGAATTGATGATTAAACAAAGGTTCCATTATTACGACTGATGTACTTATATAAAATTCTATATATTTTATAATTGTTTTCCAAAACTGTACATTGACATGATGAGTACCACAGTTTAGGACTTTAGGTGTTGTTATCACAGAGTTGTGCTTCTGGATCTGTAAAACATATCATAATGTACCAAATATATTGCTTTTTAAAAATATAAACCATTTGTAGCTATCGTTTTGCCATTTTGCAATGTCGCCCAGGGAGCACCGCGAGGAGGCGATAGCTGTCACTCCCCACCTAACCTAACATGCATTATATCTAACTTATATTTCAAACTTTCTTATATCCTACATAAACATAAAATATACTCTAGATAATATATACACCTACATATAATATTATATAAAAATTATTTACATATAGACCTAACAAATATAGGTAGTATATACATGAACATTTAAACTAGTTTTACAATAAGTATTTACATGTGTAACTAAAAAAGTTTTATACGTAACTAACAAATATTTACATAAAGAACTAACAATTATATAATTTAAATAATTATAGGTTTTATATACAAGACAGAAATTATACAAGTAAATTTCTTAAAATAAGGATTTCTGTGGATTTAGAAAAAAAAATTAAAGGAGAAGTATTTAAACTATGATAGATCCTGTGAGATGAACTAGGATGGAATAGGGAAAGTTTTATTATAAAATGTGTTGCTCTGTTTCACAGTGAATTTAACCACTGTTATGAACTCACAAGAGCTCTAACACAATCGCACTCTTTTGAATCCAAACGGTAGAGTTTTGTAGTCCTCTACCCTTCTCCTTTTTGTATAAACCGTCCTATATGTTTTTGTTTCTTGACGAGTAACAACATTGCAATGCCTTAACGTACATATTTTATGTGAGTTGTTTATAAATATCTCTCTCGGTATGTTTTCCATGATCAAAGTCTTCATGCTGTCAAAATTAATTAGATGGGAATTTTCGTAATTTAAGGATATACCTTTTACCTTACACACTGTCTTAAAACTAATTCTATTTGGGGCTCTTATCATGTATGAGTAATTCTTTGGACCGCCACTAACGAATGTCTCTATGAACGATCCAGGACCATAATCTGCTATCTCATCTGTGAGATCACCTAGATAATCTCCTGTTGGTAAGTCTACATCACCTGGTTTTTGAGTGAATATAACTGAGTCTGTATCAAAATATAGCGCCCTTTCGTCCAGAGTTTCTAGGTAGGAATAAAGTTTTAACCTAGCTATAGCAGTAACATAAGCTGCAATAACTACACTGCTTTTCGGCGAAGGACTTACAAATTCGTCATCATGTTTCCAATTCAATAACATAATTTCCTCGTTAATCGGTAAAATGTCTTTTACTTCGATCCCAGGGTTTGTCAATTTAGTGATTAATTCATCTCTCGATTTAACAAAAGTCGTTTGCTCTAAATTTTCCCTCTGTCCAAATTTACCCCAGAAACTGTTCAACATTAATTTTGCGAGGGCTCTTAATCCTGGGTTTTTTTTAATGTTATTTACGTCTAGCAAAATTCCTTCTCTTTGGTTAAAGTTTTCAACATATTGATTTTTGTGTTCGTCGGAAATACACCATTCGGGCCACCCAGAGGCCTCCTGCTTTATCTTTGGAAATGTATTAATGTATTTAACGAATAACCCACCATCAGTTCCGTTATATTTCGTTGTATTATATTGCCATATTTCATCCACTTTAATTATTTTGTACCCCTTTTCAATGGCTTTTTGTATTTCGTCGATAACCCACGTTCCTGAAATATATCTTAGTTCTGGAGTATGATTACAGTCATTATCGGCTAGAGTTTCGACACAAGTTCTACACAGAGGAAAAAACAATTTTTTGTGTATTCTATAGGGAAGTACAGGATGGTAGAGGTTTGTAGGTGGCAAGATCGTTACTTTTGCTAAACCATCAATTCCGTCTAGGTTTTGAGGGCAGTCGTTTCCGTGAAATATTTTTGGATGTCCAACTGGGAATTTGCCGTATTTGCATGCCCAGGGATAGAGGCTGCACACATCAAGATACCTAATTGTTTCACCTATCTCCTCGTCTACTTTGTGATAGAGTTTTGTGGCATTTGTACGTCCTCCATAAAATGCATCTCGAGGATCGAGTGGAGCAGAGCTGTTTCCTCTAGATAGTTTTAAATAATTATTTATTTCCGGATTTTCAAGTTTTTGAATATTAAACACACACTCCCACATTTCTAAAACTTTGTACCCGTGGCGTTGGAGAAATTCGTTTTTTCTTAGCGTCCTTTCGTATCTCATATCCATTGTTTCACTTGGACTGTTATGGATCGGCTTATCTCTGTTTTTATAGCACACTGGACAACCATGAAAGAAACAGCCTTGGAATTCAAAAACAGTTTTTTCGTTACCGCTTTCGTGGTATCCATCAACTCTATAATTGAAGATATGTTTTTCTCTCCCATTTCCAGCGTGTTCGATTTGTATTTTCCTAACATGCTCCTCCCACATCAACCAAGATAATGCGGCGTAAGAATGTTTATCATTTAAACGATATCCACCTGCAGGTACAATACCTATACTGTTTTTAGGAAGGAATAGTTTTCTATATGTTTTCATACATGCACTAGCAATTGTTACGGTTTCTAATAATGGGTCGATTCTGGTTTCTTTTAGAAATAGCTGTCTAAATTTGAGACATGCATTTCTTAAAATATTTACGTCTTGTTTGCAGTATTTCTCGATCTGTTCTTGAAAATTGAATTGGTTGTTGTTAGTTTGTTCTTGTTCATGCCATTTTAAAAACTCGGTCCTATCTGATTCTTGCATCTGGTTGAAATTATAGAAAGAAGGATCTGGTAGTTCGCCATCGTAATCCCAGTTTTCCGAAGTGTTAAATAGATGTGGAAAGTAGCCTTTGTTTTCTATATTTAGGTTAAACATTTTCAGTAGTGCGCTTAATCGCGTATTAAGAAAATTAAAAGAGTCGATTATTTTAATACTTCCATGTTGTATCATTTGTATTTTGGTCCCAGTCATTATGACTTCGGGCGTCCACTTTAATATTTCCGTCATATATTTTAGAACAAACTGACCGTCATAACCCTTCATATTATGGGCAATTAAAACAATCTTTGAAAATCCGTTTCTTGGTGCAGTTACGTAACCCATAAATTCTTGTAAGGTATTGTCTCCTTTAAAAATGTGTTGTTTTATCCCACAGTTTGAACACAAATTATTGTTATCGGTCTCTATACAAGTGTGGCATACTTGCTGGCTTACACAGAAATTTGGTTTGTGTTCGTATACGTTTCTACTATTTTGAAATACGTCTTCCTGTTTACATTCAAAATCAAAAAATATATACAAAAAAGTTTGTTTTTCTTTCTGTTTGCGAGTTTCGCTGCGCATGTAACAAAGATGCCCGGAAGGTTTAAACTCTTTACAAACAGTACAGTAGAATTCGTTACAAATGTGTTTTCCTTTTCTAAGTAAAATATTGTAAGTCTTGTTACACGTGGGGCAGGATTTACAAACATTGCAAGTAGACCGTTGTTTTGCAAAAATAGGACGCAAGTGGTTATTGTAACACTCGTGGCTTTTGAATAGTCTGTTACAATCTGTACATTTAATTTGTTCATTTCCTGCACATATACTTGTATTATTACACGATATGCACTTTAGAGGACACCTGTGTTGTTCTGGCTTATGGTAAGCTATTTTGCAATTTCTACAGTAGTAGTCTGTCGAGAATGCAGCTGT
>JAGFPH010006271.1:29520-81866 GCA_018207615.1 Philaenus spumarius
TTATGCAGAAGGTTAAACCGTTATGCAGAAGGTTAAACCGTTATGCAGAAGGTTAAACCATTATGCAGAGGTTTAAACCATTATGCAGAAGGTTAAACCATTATGCAGCAGGTTAAACCATTATGCAGATGGTCAAACCATAATGCAGAATGAACAACTTGAGTGTTTGTTGTGTCACTAATGCAAGACCATACAACCCCAGTTAGGTTACAGTTGGAGTCACGCACTCGCCTAACCGAATAAAATCCGAAACCACGCGCGTAAAAAACGACCCGATCTTCTCAAAGATGTTAGAAACTAAAATGCAATTTTAAAATTAAAGTTGCTATGGAAATTATGTGTTGTTGTTTTATTGTTGATCGAATAAATAATGTTTACTGAATTAAGTGAATATATAAATATTATAATATGTAGTTTAAATTTTAATATAACCATTGTTTTCGCTCACCAACCCCGAGATAGCACGCTCTGGGAGCAAAATAATTTAACCTAATTTGTATTTTAAGTACGATCCGTTTATTTTGTTGCTAACTATTATTTATTGTTTATTATTATCAATACTATAACACTAAAATTATGTAATTATTATAAGCATTATCTTACACCTTCGCAAACAATCCTTATTATCAAACACAGATTACCTGTTTCTGTGAAACTACGTCGCCATCATCGGATGCACTAATTGTGTTATAATCTGTGTTAAGACAGTAAAACAAGTCTTCGCTGCAATGTGAACAACAATGTGGCTTCCGCCTCTCCCAGGAATATTCTGTAAGCCCGTTGTTTTGCCATTCAAGTGTGATTGTTTCGCCGACTTTATAATAGCTGGGCGTCCACGCTTTCTTGGTTGTATACCCAGCGTTACATCGTGTCTCATCGAGTAAAATATTTTCTTTTCTTATTCTCTAATTTTTATTTCACTCGGATACTTCCTTCGCCAAAGTACGATTCTTTCGATGAGAATAGATCTGCGTTGTCTTTTCTCAAACTTGAATGCCAGGTCCAGCATCAGTCGCCACGTGGTGGTCGTATTCACATGTGAAAAGTCGGGGTCTTCGTTGAACGTGTTAGTGACTTTTTTTATAACACGAAATGAAAACATAATTTGTATCACGTTTTTCTAACACTTTCATCAGCGTCAATTTTCTTGTAAAATATGTGAGTATCTTTAACACCTTTTTCATCTATTTAAGGGTCTGCTCCAGTAAACGAGAAAGCAACCGGAAACGCAACCGCTTCTCACTGTATCCCTATCTAAACGGTGCAATTTCTTGCAGCTGAACGCTTTGACATTGCCTCATTTCAAACCATTTTATAAGTCTATTTTTTGTAATTGAGTGTTGAAAAAAAACTGAATATTCTTTATAAAATTTCCGATCCGGCTTGCAAATTATTTTTCATTATTAATTTTTTATTGTGTTAGGAAAAAATTCAAACTTTGTACTTACAAAATGTCAATTACATAACAAATCAAAAGCATCAAAAAAAATGTAAATTGCAAGACGGATGCGTATTGTGACTGTGCTTAAAATGAGACCTTGCAAATAACTGTATGATAAAAAGTAAACGAAATAAGTTGTTTAAAATTTAACTTTGCTCTTATGGGATAAAAACCCAAGATGGCCGCCACTACAAAAGACCCTTAACTGCAACATTTACGGATGTATCTTGAAAACTAGAAGTCACAATGTGATATAACGATTGTTATATCTTTAGTTGACAAACAAAGTCTTTCAAACGATACCCGAGACAATGGTTTCACAAAATATTATTTTTTAGAATTTTAATTATTGGAGATCTACATATCGTTAAGAAGGCTTTTACTGCAGAGAACATTGGTCCAACGGAGAATGAGAATATGTCGAGTGTTTCTGATATTAGATACGCTAAATACATACATACATTTAATAGGTGAAGTCTGTACTAACAACCGTTACAAAAGTTTAACAAAACTGTTTCAATTACGACAATGTATTAACACGACACCCACGCAATATATTCAATAACCATCTAACCAGAAACAATTACCATAGGGAAAATGCATTATGCAATAGCGACGTTTCCAGTCAATGGGTTATTTCCAAACACAGAACACCAGATGGATGAAATAAATTATCAACACAAAATTTTGGATACGCTATAATTCTGTTCTCCAATTATGTAAGTAAATGCTACACCACTGGGGTTTTCAAAAGTTTGACAACATTTTCGGTAATATTAAATACTATAAACAAATATATAGTTTTTATATTCTTTAAAAAACTTTTAACCATACCTCTCTACACTACTTTATAATAGTTTATTTCCAAGATTATCTAACGTTTGTGTCGTAATTAATAGTAAACTATTTTTGATAATTGTTATAATATACAGAATGTAAAATAAGTCCTGATACACCTCCATATAATTTAAATGTTTTGCTATATCAACGAAAACCTCTACCATACCTATTATAACACTTTTTCTGGTGTTTAACGGGGATTTAAAATTGTTGATCCTTTTTGAAAGGGAGATAAAGGGGGCAACTTTAATTTTTTAAATGGCAACCTCTTATCTTGTGACATATCACTGGAAACCCCTTTAAAAAAAATGAATTTCTGTGGTAAGAAAATACAAATCAACTAACGCACTCGTTTGCTACGCTCAAAAATGTTACCTTGTAAATTATTTTTTAAAATTAATTTATTTAAAAGACGGAAAGAGATATGCAAAATCTTATCTAGGGACTGTTATTCACCGTCAGGTTTAACTACATAAAACTTATGTACAAAATCCCCCTCCCGTCCCCTTCTTACTACCCACAACACAAAAATTTGAAATGGACACATATGGTTTGTGATACATCAATTTGACGCCCTTTAAAACCGTGCATTTCTGTGATAAGAAAATAAAACCATTTAACGCATTCGTTTGCTACGCTCAAATATTTGTTTAAGTTACTGTTATCATTTTATATTAAAATACGTACAAAGATTTCCTAAATCTGTTCTCCAGACAGTTTTTTACCTTTTATGAGAACCTTATAAAAACCTATTGCAAAAATCCCTCCAACCCTACTCCTAGCACGTCATGTCAACAATTTGTAATGCACCAGGGCTATAGAATCAAGGGCTGGTCCACTCCTTTGATGCTCACCGACTGTCCCAACCTTCCTCTCGCCCCCCTCCTATGTGACGTCAATGAGGTGCCATGACGCGCCGCGCAAGCACGGTTCGCCTTAGCTCTCACGTGTTATTTGATATAACATTGCAGACGAAATTACTGAAACTATTAATTTGGTAATATATTATGTTGTTGCGTTGCGGTCAAGTTACTAGCAGACCGTTTTAGCAAGGTATTTATTTCTTTAATGTCACGTTGCAGACGAGATTACTTTATGAAATGTTATCAAGATTATCAAGTAATATTGTCTGCAGCGTTACTTGAATATTCTAAGAAACACTTTTACTAACAAAATACATTAAAACAAACATTTTCAGAATGATGAGATATAAGTAAATAAATATATAGTATATAAATAATAATAAGATTTTAGATTTAAACTTCGAGTATCGGTAATTATTGATAACTCAAAATTTTAAAACAACAAATTTTAAGTACTCAGTTCAAATTAAAATAAACATTAAAAAATATTATTTATTTAATGTAAGAGATTACTTTATGTTAAAAAGTTAGCAAGGTCCTCAAATAATTTCTTCTGCAGCTTTAAGTTAAAATGTTTTAAAAAAATCTTTACTAGCAAAATACACTTAAAATTGTCAGAATAATTAGATATAAATACATATATAATATACAAATAATTAGAATCGAATTTAAACCTAGAGAAGTAAAATTATTAAAGACAAAAATAAAACATAATTTTAAGTTAAACTTCTAGACTAAATTAAATTGCTCTGTGTTAATTAAAATTAAAATAGTTCAATTGTTTAAATTCAACTACTAAATATTTTATGTCAGCAGTAATTATTATGTCAATGTGCATATCTGCATATAAGCTACTCATTATGTGTAAGTATTTATAAGTTTTATGTATTTTATTTGATAAGTATTACACATGTTTTATTAAACTGCAGTATGAAATTCAAGTTTTAGTGGTTTATTGTAATAAATACAATTATTTTCAATAATGTGACACATTTTTGCAATTTTGTATTTAGTTTTCAAATTTTTTTCGAAGAATCAAATTAAAAGTATGCTAACATTAGTACACTACAACGGTTTATTACCCACAAATTAGTTAGTTTTATTGTAACCCTGTCTTCTTCTTACATCTTTGTTTATTATCTACTTATTGCTTTGTGTAGTGTCAATACTGAAACTAAATAAAGAAGAGGGCATCATAAAAATTGTACAGCTTTGATAAGAAATTGAAATTATTGCAGCAGAGAATACTTATGAGAAGCGGTGGGAATGGAGCAGGCATTACCGCCGTGACGACATCACAGTGGCGGCCGTTCTCCATGGCGGACTGGTCTAGCCCTTGTGATGAACACTCATGACTTATGATACATCAAATTAAATCCCTATAAAAAATGAATTTCTACGGAAATAAAATAAAAACGGCTTGAAATATCTTTTCGTTAAACCGAGAACAATATCTACCACTTTTTCAGGCCACAAGTAAAGAAATTAAAGTGAATGTGCAGTGTGCAATCAAAGGCATAAATTTTTTTCTTATCACAGCATATGATAAGGAGTTTCTTGTTATCATTCTGTGATCGGGTTAGCTTGGCTCTTGTTTATTTCATGGTGTTAACTTTGCCCAATTTTAAGTATTGAAAGTGTAATAAATTATTATTTTCATAGTGCAATAAAATATCTTTATAAAATTCTCGAAAATAATTTACAAAATAACATTCACGAGCGTAACAAACAAAACTTATCTCTATTTTCTTATACTGATATTTATGTTTTTCAAAGGGAATAATTTGATGTATGACAAGCCACATGTGTACATTGCAAATTTTTGAGATGGTATGAGGGCAACTTTGAGATGTAGGGGGGGGAGTGGGTTGCCATAGGGTAAATTTTCTATGGTTCCACCTGACGGTAACAGTTCCTAGATTAGATTTAGCATATCTCTTGAGCATATTTTTGAGCGTAGCGAACGAGTGCGTTAGTTGATTTTTATTGTCTTGCCACTGATCTTCATGGAAAGTACTTTCCAATCATATGTCATAATCGGGGTTGCCATTTAGAAAATTAAAGTTACGCCCTTTATCCCCCCTTTCAAATGGGGGGAAACATTTTTAAACCCCCTTAAACACAAGAAAAAGTTTTATAATTAATTGGTATGTAGAGGTTTACTTTGATATAGCAATCCAATTAAATTATATCGAGGTGTATCTGGAATTATTTTACACTCTGTATAATAATATGTGTTAGCATTTCTTATAAAGCCAAATTTCGTATTTGCTAACTACATGTATTGGATACTGTAAGATCGAGACAGGCAAAAACATGTGGGTTCCCACTAGATGGCAATTATAATTATTAGAATAATAGTTGGGTTGTTACTAGCAATTAAATTTGAACGGTTTTCGGTATTGCAAGAATTTTAATTTCTGTAAGTTTAAGCAGCACGAAAAAATTTTCAAAAACTATCGAACAAAATAAAAATCTGTAGATAGTGATCATGCCATTTTCCTACAGCGTGAAGACTGTTTTATCCTTCGGAATGTAATCAATTACTATCTAAATTACATTGAAAAAAACATTCACAAGTCTGGGATTCGAACCCAGAATCTTAAGCGCTCCGTGATACTGCTCTACCAACTGAGCTACCCTGGTCACACCAGATATTAACCCTTGCTTGGGAAATGTATATCGGAAAACTGATGGCAATGTTATATTATGTATATTATATATATTTTAAGGACTGCAATGTACGTAACATTGTAAGGGAAATAGTGAAAACAGTATAGAGATTTACTTTTATAAAGACGATGTAGTTTTAACTAATCTAGGTTGTTAAAGGATTTACACTTGTTGAAGTTTAAATCTTAAACGTATACACATTTTAGTCTCATGTATATACACACATTGCCACTCTGTATTTTGTAGATAAGCCTAATGAACTTTGAGGCAACCGGGTCTCTTCTCTTTGTTACATCTGTCTATTATTATACTATACATTATGACATGTTATTTCCTAGTTAGGCAGTTTGGTTTACAATTGCTGTAAAAATCCTTGTAACTTGTAGCTACTCAATCGGAAATTAAATGTTTGGATCGAAAACATATTTAACAGGTAAAGTCATTTTCTGTAAACCATTTCTATGTAAGTTTTTATAAACTTTCGTCCTTTACCATTTTCATAACTATTTATCCACGGCAACTTACCAAACACTCCCTTTTCCCATCCTGATTAGATGTACCTATTCACAGTAATCAAACACGACGTTTCGGGAATACAAATCAATTCCCGTTCTCAAGTGACTTTTTTCTATTATTTGTGGCAAGAAAGTGGCATAAAAATTTTCTATTATGCCCAAAACAGTAGGTTTGTTGGATTTCATGACTGGAATTGAGTCGGCTGTACCTAGGTTGTCACCGGAACAGGCGGAACAATTCAGATGTCATTGTACTGAAAAAAAAAACCAAAATTACTAAAACCAATATAAATAATGATAAACTAAAGGCCATGTCTAAATTAAAACGTGACGAATCTGTCAAAATCCTACCCGCGGATAAAGGTAATGCCACTGTAGTTCTGGATGCGGACGTCTATGAAAATAAAATTATCGAAACCTTAAACGCTGGTAAATACACATTACTTATTAAAGACCCCACAACTAGTTTCGAAAATAAAGTTGCTAGCACACTCAGAAAGTTCAAGTCTTATTTTAGCGATAAATTTCGTTCTTCATTAACACCACATTACTCTAAACTCCCCCATATGTATGGCCTATCTAAAATACATAAACCTAACGTCCCTCTTAGGCCTATTGTCAGTTCCCGTGGTTCCCCATGCAGGAAATTATCTAAATACCTTCTGCGCATAATTAAACCACTAGCAGGAAACAATGACTCTTTTGTGAAAACTCTAAACATTTCGTGGAATTATGCAAAGATATTAAACTAAATGAGGAAGATAGGTTAGTTAGTTTTGATGTTGAAAGTCTATTCACTAATGTACCCGTACAAGAAACTTAATATAATTTAAAGTAGACTTTTAAAAGACAACAACTTAAAACAAAGAACTAACCTGTCGGTTGTTGCCATCATGGAACTCCTTAAATTATGTACGGAGTGCAATTACTTTCTTTCAAGTTAATAATAAAATATATCGCCAAGATGACGGTATGGCAATGGGTAGTCCACTTAGTCCTATTTTTGCCAATATTTTTATGCAAGAATTTGAGAAGAAAATTATAGATTCTTCCGAATATAAACCGAAAGTATGGCTCAGATATGTGGACGATACATTTGTTGTATGGCCTCATGGTTGTAATAAATTAGAAAACTTTTTGCTTCCATTAACAACGCTTCTGATTCCCTATCCCTAACCATGGAAAACGAAGCAAATAATAAATTAGCTTTTCTGGATGTGTGTGTTGAGAGAGATAGAGATGTTCTAAAAACATCAGTCTATAGAAAGAATACACACACACCGGTCGTTACTTAAACTATAACTCTAATCATCCTAATTCCGTCAAAGAAGGAATAGTTCATTCCTTACTTGATAGAGCCTATAAAATTTGTTCTGATAATAATAGTTTAAACAGTGAACTTGCCGGTATTGAGCAGGATTTAAGTTCTAACGGATATCATCAGTCCATTATTTCTAAATGTAAAAGAGCGAAAAATAACAAAAAGAAAGAGTCCAAAGATGAGAATAAACCTTTAGCGTACATGACAATCCCATATGTGCCGGGATTATCGGAAAATGTTAGGCGCGTAGCCAGAAAATATAGAATTTGTACTGCTTTTAAAACAAAAAACACTGTTAGACAACATCTCGTCCAAACTAAACCTAAAAATGGCACACAGGATTCTAAAAACTGTATTTACAGTATTAAATGTGAATGTGATAGGCAATATATTGGCGAGACAAAAAGACCTTTAAACATTAGAATAAAAGAACACAAAAATAATGTACGGTTAGGCCTAGTCGATAAATCGAAAATTGCAGAACATATATGGTCCGAAAATCACAAATTCAATTGGGAAGAGGCAAAAATCATACACCTGGAAAGTAATCTTTGCAAACGTAAAATAATTGAAGCCTCATATATAAAACTAGCGGACAACCCTATCAGCCAAACAAGCATTGAAGTTAGGCCACTATGGCTCCCATTATTAAAAAAAGAACTAAAACTTGATTATAATAACCACATTAATAATAAAACAGAAATGTTACCGACTAATAAAAATGCTGAACTTTTACCAGTAGAATCACCACGTGGTGTTATAACCCGTTCCCTTGCGAAACACCTGCACTATATGAAACAATAGGGAACTACCCCTTCCTGTTGGCCACGCCTGAATACTCTGGCCAGTTGTCAGTCTTTCTTCAACTAGTAAACTAGACGCTTGCCATCAATTGCGTGTGCTTAGTGTATGAATTGTGTTGTGTCTGTGGTTGGTGTATTTGACTTCTCAGTCTTAGCTCTGAGATCCATCATGTAGATATTTAAGGTTAGTAATAATTTGTAGTTTTACTTTGTTCACTCTTACATAGGCCTAGTTGCCTGGGTTTATGTGCCGTTAGTTTTAGTCACTTGAGAATGGGAATTGATTTGTATTCCCGAAACGTCGTGTTTGATTATTTAACACACAAATGATGGCAAATGTCCGAACAAGTAATTATAATAAAATTCAACATCCATCATTAACAAACAATAACTTCAAACAGAGAATATTTACAGTATTTATAGTTGAAGTCTAATTAAAATGAATTATCTATAATGTATATGTATAAAACAAAGTTGGGATTGTTACACCACTTATAACTCAAAAACGGCTGAACCAATTTTTATAATCTTTGATTTGTTGGATTTGTCTCCGCCCCGAATAGCAGGATATCTATTGAAATATAGGAAAAATACATAAATCAATTTAATCACACAAAGTACGTTTAGGTTATTCCTAGACTGATGAACTAACACGGCCATGTTATTTGAATGTATTTACATTCATTACCATAGCAACCAATAAAATATCAGATACAACAGTTGTTCAAATGTATAATCTATATAATAAAAATTAAATGCTGTTCGTTAGTAAGCGCATCGCTTGAGAACGCTTCAATTTGGCTATTTTTGAAATGATAACTTCTATTGGGTACTTTCGCTTGACTGTTTCTGAAATCTCGCGTCACGCAATTATTTTGCGTAGACACAAGTCGGAGCGTGAAGAGGGAATAGGCGATACATAGTATATATAGAAAAGTAAGCGCTTGGAGAGGTAATGGATGATACATAGTATAATAATACGTTATTATAATAATATTATATTATAATAAGTATGCGAAAAATTATACAGTATGCGAGTGCGTGCACTAATACCTCACTCAAAATCATTAGTCACTAAATAAATAGGCCTACTGCTTACATTATAATGATCACTATTTTTCGCATACTTATAATTATAATATTATTACATAATAATAATATAATTATAATAATATTACTATTATATAATATTATAATTATTATATTACTAGCTGGCCCGACCCGGCTTTGCACGGATAGACAAATCAACCTGATACTAATAATTAGCCCAAGTGTTTTTGTTCATTGTAAAAAAAAAGAAGAAAAAAAGTTCATTGTAGGCCTAACCTAAAATTATAAATTATATTCAGTTTTTGATCCAAATCAGTTGTTGATCAAAATCAGCTGTTTTAAGCTTTTCATACGAACAGCTGTTTTTGTGTGCCCCTGATAAAATCAAAAGAAATCTTTTTTCTTCTTCCTTAAGGTTGACCTTCCATAAGATTAACATTGAAACTTTGAGGGCCACTGGGGCGTAGCCCTAATGTCCTAGGACTTCGGTAAATGGCCTAAAACCTTCCCAGGGTTAACCTGTGTTACTATGCAAAATTTCAAAGCAATCGGATGGACGGTTTGGTAACGCATAAAGGACAAACATACAAACGTACAAACAGACGGACATACATTGAATTTTATATATACTATATTGAAGATAATTGTGCAATTTCAAAATACGATATAATATTTTTTGTCAATATATATTGACTTGTGTAATTTGTTGACCTTTATTCTCCTCTAATAAAAATATAAATCGGCCATAGAAGTTATCACTTCCAACGTGTGGTCTTAAGCACACCCACGTTTTTTTTTTTTTTTTTTTTTTAAATGTTCGTAATAGTCCGAATTAGGGTTTTTTATGGAAAAAGAAATTTGAAAAGTTTCCAGGAAAATGTTAAGATTCGGGAAATACTGAACGTCGTTTTTCTATGAACTCAAGACCATAACTCACGAAAACAGCTGTTTTAATAAAATGCTTAGTAACACATGTTTCTTTACATACATTACCACAGCAACTTTACTTAGCATTTACAATCAGTTTATTATTCTTCCAAACCAACAGCTGTTTTAGGCTAGCTTGACCAACTTAAAGCAAACAAAATCAAAAATCAACTAAAAATGCTTACTATTTTTTAATTCAATTCAAACATTGTTTGTTACATAATATACATATAAAACTGCTGAATTGGATCTAAAACTGAACATAATTAAGGTTAAGCCTACAGTGAACACTTTAACACGTTTATTTGCAATCAATTGGGTTAATTTAGAATCAGGTTTTTACAATTCTTCCCAACTGTCAGGTTTTTTTTTTTAGATTAGGTAAAAGGAAACAAAAGGTTTACTGTATTATCTATTATATATAAAGGTTTACAAACTATAAATCTAAATTTTTGTAGTATATTCTTAATGGGCATAAAAACCATTTTTCAATTCAATCATGTAATGAAATGTAATAACTTTACTACCCTTTAAATTAAATCAAGCAATGGCGACGCATTGCTGGGTCCACTTGTACATTTATAAATTCAAGTTAAATTTCAAATAAATACGTATTAAACGCTGACGATTACATTGCAATAAGTTTGAGTATTTTGTTTGTTCTAAATATAAACAATATAATTTATATTATGTATCCTTATATATTATTTCTCAAAGGTGTTTTTTTTTCTGTTAAGCGATATCTGCCTTAATTCTTCATCAAAATTAATTTTTTAACCATCATTTTAAAGCTTATGTTCCCCGCTATTGACGAAAAATAGAAAAACAGCTTAAAATGTATGTTTTTGTTATACAAATTAATTAAAAACTTTTATATTATATTCGTTATCTTATCTTCTAAAGCGAGAGATAATTGTCTGTCTGCTAAATGGATCTGGAATCTCCGTCTAAGGATTTTTGATTTTTTGATTTTATACAGTATAGGGCTTTTGGCCACGAGAAATCGATTGGAAATGGTCACCAGTCTGGGAAAATTCGTTTTCTACGTCTTTTTATTAAATTAAAAAGTGAAATTTGTCCATTTTAAACAATACAAAGCACAGCTGATGCAAATGTTTTCAATGTTATTACAATAATCATCTGTTTTCTTTTAAACGAAGCACAGCTGATGCAAATGTTTTCAATGCCATTACAACAATCATCTGTTTTCTTTTAAACTGTATTTTATTAGAGGTAAGCCTAATGTTGTATCTATTTATAGTTACCATGGCAACGAATACTTCTGCTAAATAAACATACCCTTTATTCAGTTGTTTAATGTTATAGGCCTAACCTAAACGATGTTCCCGGAAATTTGCAATAATAGTTATTGACGTGAGCGAACTAGGCCCTAGACCTAAATCAATATTGAAATATTAAACTTTAATTTAGGCCTGACTTATTTCTGAGGCATAGCGTTGAGATTATGGTTAATCCTTTAAACTGTATTTTTATTACAGGTAAGCCTAATGTTGTATATACCCTTTATTTAGTTGTTTAATGTTATAGGCCT
This sequence comes from Philaenus spumarius, assembly GCA_018207615.1. Classification (NCBI taxonomy): domain Eukaryota; kingdom Metazoa; phylum Arthropoda; class Insecta; order Hemiptera; family Aphrophoridae; genus Philaenus; species Philaenus spumarius. The sequence continues at coordinate 41,506 of JAGFPH010006271.1, forward strand.
AACCTCAAAACTCAATAATCCAATATTTATTATTGAAATCATAGCCCTGCTTATAATCGAGCTTTAGCTCGGTCTCCTGGTACTGGTTCTTAATGAAAAGCGCCATCTACTAGCAATCTTGTAACTAATATGACCGCTGATAGTTAGATTGTTTTCATTTTATATGCAAGTGTAATCCATCACACAATTCAATCAAATCAAACCAACGTAAATAAATAAACGTAATTTACTTAATAAATCAATGTATTAAATCAGGTAAGTAGGCCTACTTACTCCTATCTTGCGAAACATTCGCACGAGTAAGATAGTAAAGGTAGAATAAAAAAACTAAAAAAGTAAAGTTTGACTGGGTAACCACTTTCCCATTGTAGAAAGATGTCTACTTTTTAATTTCCCAAGAGATGCGAGAGTCCTCAGGCTCCTGAGAGATGGTTAGGATTAGTCAAGCCGTGCTTAACTACTGCTTTATTTTTTTATATTTTATGTTTTACGACTTTGCGTTTTATTTGTATGTTGAGAGTTAAATAAAATGTTTCTTTCTGTTTGTCTTATCGATACGTCTATGAAGAGATTGTGTTATCCATATTAATATTACAAAGAGGTAAAATTTGTTTGTTTGTTTGTATGTAGGGGGTGACTCGAACTACTGAATCGATTGAAAAACTAGTTTTACTCATAAAAACTACACTATCCCTGAGTAAAAAAGGCTATAATTCATTTTGATAAAAACATTTTTATTTCAATATTTGTAAATTTAGTCCGAAAAATTTCTTAGATTAGGCCTAGACTGATGAACCAACATATATTATTTCTTGAATGTATTTACATTCATTAGCATGGCAACCAATTGAATAAAATAACAGATACAACAGCTGTTTGCTCTAATATTTCCATTAACTGCTGATTTCAAACTTTGAAGCAATTATTTGTATTTTTAACTTTTAAGTTAGGTTTTTATTAAAGTGTAGACATGAGCCTTGCTGGTTCTTTTAATCTTTATTATAACTGCTGCTGTTATAAAATATACACAATAATATGATTTGGACATTTAACATTATTTACCACCTTAGCTTTTTGGTTAGGCTATTATTAATCCTACACCTTTATTATAAAGAAAACATAAAATGTGTGTAGAAAGTTCCAACGGGGTTGGCGTGCGGATCACGCAGTGGTTTCCCCTAGTACTAAATAAAATAGGAAACCAGTTTTTATTGTTAACGCAGAGTGTATTTACTTTGTTCTTTCATAGACTGAATATTTAAATTACAAATCGGAAAACTCTATTCTTGAAAATTTGTATAGCATTCCCTTTTAAAACTAATTTTTATAATTGTTTCCATATCATTTTTAATAATCTAAATCTATTGCTAGTTAATAGTCGGCATTTAAACGGAACAATCTAATATATTATTTCTCAAGGCCATTTTTTTTATCGGTATGCCACCACTTTCTTAATACATCATCAAATTACATGAATTAGGCATCATTTTAAAGCTTTCCTTAACAGCTACACGGGAAAAATATACAAAATACAACTATACGAAAAAATACAAGAAAAAAAGAATCCGAAAGAAACAGTGATGTAAGATCAAGTAAGTTGTAGGGATATTTTCCTGGCGTTGGCAACACTGATGATAGCAATACCCAGCTGGAGACCTGCCGTTACGCCTCTGCATTGCTAGTTTTAATTAATTGTATATTTAGTATCGTATAGTATACGCACTATATGATACTAAATATACGGTGTGTACTTTAATTAAGTGGGATTTAAGTAAGTTAGAATGCGAATGCTTCGCACGGGTCAGCTAGTGACCATAACGAGGTTTTGTCATAACAAACTAATTTGAGCTTTATATTTGGAAAACTGTTTGTATATGTTGAAATAGTGGTTGTATTTGGTTTTAATTACCTAGCCTCACATATAGCCAATACACATTATTATATTTACTAAAACTGTTATATTGTCGAACCTCAAAACTTGAATATCAATAGCTATGCTGTAATTAACACATAAGCACAGAAGTTTCATTTAAAACCGACTGCGCGAAATATATGGTACGCCATATAACTGATCCTATTGACATTTAATGCGTGATTTTTCTCCCTCCTTGGTATTTGATTTGAAATTATTTCTATTCTCTGAAATTGAAGCTTTAACAACACAAATTTTAATTTTAAATTGAATCCGGCGTCGTTCTCTTACATTACGTTCATATTTCTTCTGACACGTTCGTATTTCAGTTTGACAATTTTAAATAAAAGTTTGAAGATCACTGGCAGCATTACGTCGTACTATATGAAATAAGTTTGAAGCTTATTTTACACTAGCTTTCATACTCGAAGTTGTTCTTTTGCAAAATAGAAATTGTTTCCAATGTATGCCCCAGAAATCAGTTGAACTTCTAATATTCCTCTTTCTAACCTAAATTTGAGGTTAGAAAAGCATAAATTATTCCTTGTATCATATACAAGAAAAAATAATACAGACATTTTCGTTTTTTCGTGTAATTTGTTAAGGGGATATAACGGATTTTGCAGAAGGGGTTTATAGTTTGGCGCCACTTTTAACAAACTCGTAAGTATATTTTTTCCGACATTCTGCAATCTTGGCTTTATACTAATAATATAAACAGAACTTTACGATTCTAGTTCAGATGCTTACAAAGATAAAGCAATGCGTCCTTTTTTTTAAATTTTCCTATTTCTGTAATCAGTTCTGTGGTTTTGTAGATATCGTGACTTTTCCTTTTGTAGAGGTTTATGAAAAACAACTAAAACCAACCGTAAAAACGACGTAGGGCATAATAAATTATTAGTAATTAACAATAAAAAGCTAAGTATTAGTCTGATTTCTATAATTCTTTATGTTACAATCAAAGTAATTAATCTATCCCTTAAGTATGATATCTACCAAATTTGGTTAAAGTGTTTGATGAAGCTCTAACAATCTCTTTATAGCTATTATACTTATCCGACCATAATTAGTCAAACTGATAATGATATTTTATTAATAGCTTTATACAGGGTGTTCAGAAAAAGGGTTCCAAGAACTCAGGTTCCCCACATCAAAATAAGATGAAAAGTTCCAATAAACATAGGTCCAAAAATGTTCCGTTTTCTGTCTAGCCATCATTTTGTGTTTTTTTTACAAAATAATTCTAATCTAGAGTTATGTTTGATTGAGTTCAATCTTGGCATGAAGTTTAACCTAACAATGATCTATCTAAAGAAAAACAAGCGATTATATCCATGAGTTTCAAAATGGCGGCTGTTTGAAAATTTCAAACTTAAATTACACCAAATAATACATTAGAAAAAAAATGTTAAGATACCTTTTTTGTAGCCCTTTTGATTCGCTATCCGATGGTGTACCTGTCAAAACAGTCGGATGAAGGATAATAGTTAAGTTAAAGATAATAACAGCATATGTACATACCGTATTGTTGTGTTTACCGTGTTGGTATAGTATGCCGGGTTGAACAAACCAATTATTACACATAACTTATCTATTATCCTTCATCAGATTGTTACAGAAAGTGTTTAATTTTAGAAGTGTAGTCAAATCGTGCTATATACTGGACAAAATTACCAATTAATTAGTTTGACTAGCCGTTGTGGAAATTATACAAAATGACTGGTGGTTATTAAACCTTTGACTAACCACTATATATAAATAAAAAACTAAATACAAGGTGCTGCAAAGTTTAACTCCATTCTGTGTACTTAAATATGGCAAAGTGTTCAGAGAAACTGATCTGATTCCTCTATATTATGCATGATTATAAATCCATATTTGAACTAATTCAAACAGCAGTTGTGCCGTTTGAAGCGTTCATTAATTTAAAATTAATTTGCAGATTGCAATGCAGTAAATAACTGTATTTAGCATATTTATTGGCCTACATTGTAGTAATGATGTCATTTTGTCACTGAAAATGAAGTCTTTTCAATATGAATTATTAAAATGAGTTACATAAAATTGGCTACAAATTCAAAGGATGGCTATATTGAAAATTAACCTAAACTTTAAAATTAATACATTTACAACATAGAATTATGCTCCGATTATTGTAGATTTTGTGTGCACTTATTGTGTTAGTTTTTAAGAAAAAATTGAATGTGTACTCGTAGATATTGGTAATTTCCTAGTATGGTTTATTTGCGACACAACTTGTTATTTACAATAACTGTTAATTAGAATGCTTACAAAATGCAATTTAGTTAATTTTTCGTTGTTAGTGTGTAATGATTGCTAATTTTTCGCTATTGTTTATGGTATGCTAATTAATTAGTTAATGGTATTGTTTATGAACTAATTGAATTAGATTAAATCCGTATTTTGTACATAATTATATCTCTTATTCAACAACGGAGTCATTTATAAATATGTCGTAAATTATATAATTATTACAATTGAATTAAACTTTACGAAATTAATGATGTTTTCATTATATGAAAGCAATCATACAAAAAGGGAACCCGGGACAAGAAATTCTGAATTACATTCTTCTGTCGCGGCAAGCTTTACAGTCTCAGTTTACGAGTTTTAGAATAATTTAATTTTAAAAGCTTGAATTGTTTTCCATTTTTTAGTTTAAGAGATACTTTCCACTAACTCACCACTTATATTGCATTTCAGAAGTTTTCAATTTCCCCTTGGTTTTTGATTTTCACAGAACGACAAAGTAAATTATGAATTGTGTAAAATTGGAAATAAAAGTATAGAAATTGTATACTATTTTTTTAGTTTTACTATAGGTTAAATACTAGTATTAGTTAGACATTTTAGTTTTGTTCATTTGGTTTTCCCTCCATAACAATTATTCATTTTAGATAATATATACGACGGGTTTCTAATAAATACGGTACGTACTGTTTTACATTTTTAACAAAATGGTGAAGATTTACGTTTCAGACAGTTATAAAAACACAAATATTTACCAAACCCAATACTGTACTTATAAACCCGTTCACACCAGTTATAAAGTTTAGACACTATCATTCAGTAACACACACTTAGACAGTTTGATGTGGTTATCACTATGAAATTTCGTCATAGCACAAACTTTGATAACACTGCTTGTTTATTCGGATATTGTTCTATATTATAGATTGGTTATTTAGAGTTAGGTTTAACAATTAGAAAATGTCTTTTCTCGACCAGACTACTACGGAAATGGAATATTTTACAAATTATAGCCTAGATAAAATAAAATGTTATTGAAGTAAAAACTTCTATAGGCGCACCGCGTCCAAAACATTTTACGGGCGGTGAACCGGATTTTACCATCACGCATTTTCCGTCACGCTCTACTATATATAATACACAAGCGTATGTAGCAAAGTATATAGTTTACTGGGTAGTACATCTGAAATGGACATTGTGCTTCCTCATTTCGTAAGTTGTGTTAAAATAGTTTACTTGGTAATACCGCTGAAATGGACTTTGCGCTTTCTCATTTCGTAAGTTGTGTTAAAATAGCTTACTTGGTAATATCATTGAAATGGACATTGTCCTTCCTCATTTTGTGAGTTAAAATAGTTTACTTGGTAATACCGCTGAAATGGACATTGTGCTTTCTCATTTCGTAAGTTGTGTTAAAATAGCTTACTTGGTAATACCGCTGAAATGGACTTTGTGCTTTCTCATTTCGTAAGTTGTGTTAAAATAGCTTACTTGGTAATACCGTTGAAATGGACATTGTCCTTCCTCATTTTGTAAGTGAGTTAAAATAGTTTACTTGGTAATACCTCTGTAATGGACATTGTGCTTCCTCATTTCGTAAGTTGTGTTAAAATAGTTTACTTGGTAATACCTCTGTAATGGACTTTGCGCTTTCTCATTTCGTAAGTTGTGTTAAAATAGCTTACTTGGTAATATCATTGAAATGGACATTGTCCTTCCTCATTTTGTGGGTTAAAATAGTTTACTTGGTAATACCGCTGAAATGGACTTTGTGCTTTCTCATTTCGTAAGTTGTGTTAAAATAGCTTACTTGGTAATACCGTTGAAATGGACATTGTCCTTCCTCATTTTGTAAGTGAGTTAAAATAGTTTACTTGGTAATACCTCTGTAATGGACATTGTGCTTTCTCATTTCGTAAGTTGTGTTCAAGTAGTTTACTTGGTACTGTTTAAAATAATCAAGTTTCAGATTAAACCAATATAACCAACGATTTATATTCATTACAGTTTTCACTTCTGTCGGCAGTCCCAAGACTGCTTTCTTTTTATACTTGTACGAGTTGGATGTTTCTCAGAGTTCGCTGTGCTAAACCAATTCGTGGAGTAATTACTTTTTTGGAATAATAATTACATTATTTTTCATTGTTTTTACAAGTAGACTAAATTCGCTTTTGAATAGATACATATTTTAATAACGTACTGTTTAAACACAAAAGATAAGGGTTTTGTCTCGACTGAGATGAAACATTCGCTATCTCCACGAGTTCCACTCAACACAGCGATCCTTTAAGTACAGGTTAATTCTCTTACACGTCTGGCTCTTAATTAATTGAATATCCTTGATCACCCCCTCGTCCGACCTACTTTGAGAGTTTAATTACAAAGGGTCTGTGAGAAAAATTGTTATTTTGCAGCGGACGAAAGGGTGACCTGAATTTTGTAAATAGTGTTTCTGTTTTAAAATTGTAATAGTGTCGAGTGTTTAAATTATTTAACACTTTGTTTCGATTTAACGTTTTCCTTTTAAATATTTCATGAAAACGCCAAGGCCTTAAAATTTTAAATTGTAGATTTGTACATTTGACGTGTCTGAGATTTTAAAAAATATATAGGTTTTTTACTTATTAATTATACTCTAAGCTTTAGGTTAGTACGACTTATTCAAAATGAACATGATTACTTGCTGCGGATAATCGCTATTTGTTGCTATTAACGTACATGTACAGCTATATCGTATTTGAGATGATTGTTAAAACCTCGTTTTGCGAACATTTTCCTCTGTAATTTAAGCGAAACTTGCCTTCAAAAAAGTATTAAAAATGTCAAGATTTCATTTATTACTAAAGCATTGAAAATACTGCATGGTATCCGTTTGTCAAAGAATAGTTTATAATCTGCTAAAAAAAGTTGGTTTACTGACAGTTGCTACTACTGTAAAACATGTAAAATTCCAAGATGAAGTTTCTAATTTAAGTAGGTTAAATTAAGGCTCTTCTTTACCTTGAAGAAAACTCCCGAGTGTGCCGTATGATTTCAATACAAAAGGTCTGACTAAAGCCGCAAAATCGTTGAAACATGCATTCGTAATAACGTGTTTCGGATTCTATTTATAAATTAATAATCTGAGAAACTACTTTAAGTTATAAAGAAGGCTTTATATTTTTTTACGTGTTAGCTTAAAATATGGAAATCATTGCTTAAAACTCCCGAAAAATGCGTTAAAAATAATCGATTTTTACTCAGTTAAACTGTTGATTAAAAGGAGTTGCCGTCGTTTTCTTTCAATTATGAGGTATACGACAAAAGCACAAAGCCTTTTAAGAACAATTTAAGATGTTTCACAACTTTTTAGGTTGAAAAACGGCGTCCGAAACACGTTAGTACGAAGTGCATATTTTTGCTGTTTTACGCAAGGTATAGAAGACACTTAATGCAATCGCACACAATCATTACAAATAATGATAAACTGTTTTTTTTTAAGTGTAAACTTCTGTAGGCGCACCTCGTCTAAAAATCGCTGGCGGTGAATGGGATTTTACCGTCCCGCATTTTCTGAAACGCTCTATTCCGTCTACTATATATTGTACTCATGTGTATATAGCAGAGTATACAGTTTACTTGTTAATACCTCTGAAATGGACATTTTGCTTCCTCATTTCGTAAGTTGTGTTAAAATAGTCTAATTGGTAGTGCTTCTGAAATGGAAATTGTGCTTCCTCATTCCGTAAGTTGTGTTAAAATAAAATAGTATAATTGGTAGTGCCTCTGAAATGGACATTGGGCTTCCTCATTTCGTAAGTCCTCATTTGCACTTATCCCGTGTGGTCTTAAACACGCAATTTACATTTTTTTCAAGTTTGCTCTTTGTTTGAAGTTTGAGAGTATTACTTGGTTCTAATAATATTCGTCTAAAATAAAACAAACATCTACATTTTACAGACGCACTCGTACAATAAAACAAGCCACACAAAATCATTTAAAATACGATCGAAGTAAAGCATAAATCTACTTCATGATATGCAATGTGGTTTAATCTATCTAGTATTCCAGATGTTTGCCCTAGTATCCACAGATTTTAGTAAACTGGACCGGTTGAAAACTTTGTTTTCATGTAAAGTTTTTGTTTCAATTCGTTCGAATTTACAGGTCATTTTCAAGATAACAAGCTGAGACTCAGCATAAATGTTTAAAATATATATTTTAACTCCTGTGTCAAGTTTCAATTCGATATATTAAAATTCGACCAATTTAGAATGAGCCAAAGCTTCATATATGAATAAGATGTCCCCTTTTAGTGATTTCCCCTGCTGCAAAATACATACCTGCATTATCGAATTTTTTCCAGACAAACCATTGCTCGGACGAAATAAATACATATAACCTTTTTTGTTGAAAAATACCTCCCCTACACGGTGGTATTTTTTATTTTCCTCTATCTTCATCCCAACTCGAAATATTAAGGATAATCGAAAAAAAAATTATAATCGATTTTTTTTCGACTTTGGGAAATCGATAGACTGGTAAACTTTTTTTTATGTTAATCTATATACTTTAATGTACTTATAAAAAAAAATCAGCCGTATTGCAAATTACTGGTAGTTGTATCCTATACCGACTAGGCTAATAAAACTTTGTACATTGGTAATTTAGATTCGTAAAGTAACTCGGACCTTCTGAAATTTAACGGAGAATTATGATTTGTGCATTGCGTTTATTAATTAACACTTCATTACAAGTCGATAGAACTTAAATTGAATTTTTTTTTAAGGCAATTTTCAATTGAAATTACCTGCGCATATTTGCTGTTTGAAGCCGTTGAAAATTCAAAAGATTTGAAACATTTGATAAAAAATGAGCTCCCCTTGAAATTATTTATCAAAGGATTCAGTGCGAAGGTTGATTAGCTGCCCGTACGATCATTATGCTTTGTATGTTTGATTGTCAGGTTAGTTTTCTGGCATGGATCTGGCTTACCTTGGACGAGTCGTTTGGTATTCATTGAAGTTCAAAATAAAGAGGAATATGATTGGAGGCGTATTCGTCAGTGCCTGACTGAGGCGAAAGTCAGTTAGCGTATTCTCGAGGGTTTAAAGTCGGAATAGCATACGTAATTTCTGAAATACAGACCGTGAAAGTATACAATTTAAGAATAACTTACTAACATTCTGTAGGTTTATTAATACGTTCACTGCTACGCAAATTTCGTATTTCCTATGCTAGGGGCTGAACTTTTATTTTTTATATTTATAGCCTAAATGAGTAGGATTTTTTTTAACCTTTCTACGTAATAATCACTAATTTTTTAATCGGACGCACATGTGCGTCTACAGCACATAGGCGTAAAATTGGCGTGCGAAGCACGTGTTGCACTGTGTATTGAAAATACTCCCAATAAGGGGGATGGCGTGTGAATCACGCAATGCATTGTGTATTGAAAATACTCCCAATAAGGAGTTGGCGTGCGAAGCACGCAATGCAATCGTGTATTGAAAATTCGAAAATCGGGGGTTGGCGTGCGAAGCACGCAATGCACTGTGTATTGAAAACACTCCCAATAAGGGGATTGGCGTGCGAAGCACGCAATGCACTGTGTATTGAAAATACTGTCAATACGGGGGTTAGCGTGCGAATCACGCAATGCATTGTGTATTGAAAATATTCCCATACGGGGGTTGGCGTGCAATGCACTGTACGTTGGCCGATTCTCATAGTGTTCAGTGTCAAGCTCACCTGTGCGTCCTTAGCAGTGAACGTGTTAATATAGATTCAATCGATTACTAACTGAAATATTTTTTGTAGGTAGGATAAAAACAACAGATCTTCTGAATTTAATACTCAAGTTATAAGGGACGGAACAAATCCAATCGTCTTTTCCAATCCAACAGTTTTTCTAATAGACTTTAATTTTGTGGCCAAGAACTGAAAGATTAATTGACAACACGCCCTATGTTTTTCTTTTGTATCCTAATCGTTTGATTGTGCTGGCTCATGAGGCGAGGAAGTGGCTAGGGTGTGGGTCTTTTTCTTTACTCATACGACTCTAAGGGAGGTTCTCTTGCTGATTAACGGGAAAACATTCGGTTCATGAAATCGAAAGTGTATTTATTTAAGATCAATCTGCTTGTAAAAAACAATAAATTCACACTTGAGTTATTTAAAGTCACTAGACCTATTGAAGAAACTATATACGCATTTCTTTAAAATTCGATAAATCAATGAGTTTTTATATAGGCTTGTGTCAGAAAGGTCTCAGAAAAATCAATTGCAAGTAAAATAATTCGACCACGCAGCTGAACCGTTGACGTGAGTTGAGCAAATTTCCAAAATTAAGTTTATAGGCATGTTTTAGGGTTTCAACCAACAATTTGGGAAATAGGTCTATTCACCACGGTGCTGAATAGCTGCAAAATGGTTCGCTCGCCATTCCGCATATTAGGAGTATCTCCAATACACAAAGCATTGCGTGCTTCGCACGCCAACCCCATGGTAAAATCCACCACATGGCTTTGAACCGGGTACTTTTATGGTATTTTACGTTTTGATTAATTTTCGGGAACCAAGCGAGCTATAAGGTAAAATAATAAAAAAAACAAAATGTGCAAAATAACATCCTACATTTATATTTGTAGAAAAAACTCTAAAAAAAATTAATTCTCGTAAGAAAAATCTCAAAAACTTTTTACTTCCGGTCAAAAAACCTGCTTCCCGTTGTTGGATTTTTTTGGCTAACGAACTCGTCCGAACGACGTAGACAAACAACATGTGTACCAAATTTGAACCAAATCGGACTTAAAATGCGGCTGCTAGAGTGCTAACACATATATGCATATATGATTTTTAATAACACCCCAAAACGTGTTCTGGGGACCATGATCGGTGTTCATTTGCTACTCCTGACCTTGGGGTCTTACCATAAGGGCCAATGCAATCAGGCACTGCAATAGCTCATTTTTCCTATGGAAATTCGCTAATTATGTAAAATATTTGTATGCCTGAAGATTTACTCATAGAATATAACAGTAGTCCACGTGTAAGGAAGTAAACGAGGAAAAGGTCAGCTGATCAGGTTTTATTTTCAGTTACAATAAATCACTCTTCCATGCTAACGACTACGTCCATTACGATCATAAGACTAGATAAGTAGCCTAGTGTGTGTATGCTTTCTTCTTTACAAACTGACCTGGATATGTCGTTAGTGTTATCTGTTCGTGCGTATAAGGAACCTAATATGCAGTAACATTAAAGGACTTCCATCCAACATGGTTAACCAGATTATGCAAAATGATTTGATAGATGATTAACAAATATAATATCGATAAGTGTTATTATTTTTAGTAATGTACTAAATATAATTGATTTGGTCTTTTACTGGGTGATTCAGACCTATGCGGTATTGTCTCGTAGCTCATTCTATAGCTAAAAATAAGAAGAAAAGCCCATATAAACATCGGCCTGAAAACGCATAGTTTTCTAGATATCCACCATTTGTTTACAAAATATTTCATAACTAGAGAACGGTTTGACTGATTGAGTACAAACTTGGCATGCAATTTAACCTATCTAGCTCAAGAAAAATAATCGATTCTATCAAATCAATCAAGTTTCAAAATGGCGGCTGTTTAAAAAATGTCAAACCTAAATTACTAAAAAACCGTACATTTTTCAAAACACCTTTTTTGTAGCCCTTTTGATTCCCTATCGGATGATTTCACTGTCAAAAAAGTCGGATGAAGGACAATATAGCTAAGTTAAAGATAATGACGGCAAATGTACTTACAATATTGCTGTGTTTACTGTGTTGGTATAGGATGCCGGGTAGAAAACCCTATTATTACACATAACTTAACTATTATCCTTCATTCGATTTTTTTTTTTTGACAGTGAGACTATCCGATAGGGAATCAAAAGGGCTACAGAAAAGACATTCGGGCTACAGACATTTTTGAGTAAATTTAGATTTGAAATTTCCAAACAGCTGTCATTTTGAAACGCATGAATGGATAGAATCGATTATTTTTCTTAAGACAGATCATTGTTAGGTTACACATCGTGCCAAATTTGAACTCAATCAGTAAAACATTTATCTAGATATGACTATTTTGTTAAAAAAAAAAAATGGCGGATATCTGGAAAACGAAACGTTTACACAATTTGTTCCCATTAAGCGGGCAATGATATAAGACCGTCTGCCCGGTTGGCAACTGAGCATTTAGCACACACAAATACTTAATTTAAATTTACAAAAGTAACTTAAATAATAATAAAAGTAACTTAAATAATAATAGTAGTAATAATTGCAGAGATACCCAACACACAAATTATGCACCTATTTCAAATGTAAACCCTCACCCCTCCAACAACAACACAAAAGCAAAGATCATAAATCTGCAATTTAATAATTAAATTCCACCTGTACTGCCATGCTTGTCTCAGATATCCTGCAAGCCGCACCCAATCCTCACCATTTAAATAACCTAAGTACGTATCTGTAGTTAACTCCGGCAAATTACACCATCCTACTCTTATCTCTCTCAAAATTGGGCACCTAGCCACAAAGTGAAAAACATTTTCAGTTTCTTCTAGATTGAGCAATTATAATTTGTATTTTTTATCCACGGTTTATAATTCAGATGAAGCCATTCCCCTCGACATTTAAAGTTGCATTTATGTAAATACCATTAATAAAATATGCCCTGCCTATAAACTGAAAACAAAGATTTGTGTACTACGTCGAGTGATGAATGGAAGCCTCTGCTGATCGAACACACCTTTGCCCCGAATTAATTCTTATCGTATTTAGCAATCCGAACAGCTGACTCCTCCACTCTCCTGCAACCCAGGCTCGACAGATAATGCAACAGAATGCCTCTCGGCCAACAATTGCCATTCCCTAAACCAACACAAGTTTTTACTTTGCTTAGCTAATATGTTAGGAAGCCGTTTTGGAGACATTTTAAAAACTCTTAACATGTACTTATTTTCGGAAGATATTGCCGCAAAGTTCTGAATCACCCTGTATATATAGCTGTGATTTTTTTATCTGCATAGTTAACATTTTAAATCGACGGCTAAAAAGTGAGTTTGTATTTGAGCGTACCGTTAGTATTTTCACGACACACTCTTTTTAAATTGTTTCGCTTAAAATGAAGATATGACAACTGATGTTATGGTAAATGCATTCTCGGATTACCAATTCCGGAATGTAGATCCGTTAACGGATGCGTTGAAATAAAATCCGCCAAACAAAGTTTAAAACTGACACTAAATGCTGCTCCTGTCTACGTCATCAACTAAAGAAATACCCGTACTGGTTGCTAGGAAGCGTCACGATGTAGATCGCCTTTGAGTCGGGCGCGGTCGACTCGACTTAAAGTATTTAAACTTGTTTAATATTTGCAACCACGATCGATAAGTGAATTAATTTGTAATTAAACAAAAAAATAATTAAAAGTTGAGCCTATAAATTTGCGAATACGGTTTGTTGATAAATAGGTTTTATTTGCTGTCGCTAGATATGAGCTATTTATCTTTTATCCGTTTAGAAACAAATAATTGTAAAACTAATATTTGGTAAAACTCGAGAATAATACTTTGATAAACTTGTCTAAATACAAAGACGTAATAAATGAAAAAAAGTTAATCATCTTGTCAAGAATCGTAAAAATAAACGTTCAAAATTCAAACAGACCTACATGTTTAGTTATTTAAAGAAAATGCCAATAATTTACTGTACTGTGTAATATCATAGATCATGAATAATAAAATAGATCATGCATGCATACGGGGGCTGTGTGCCGAAAAATGGTTGTCGGGAAAATAGTGCATGATCGCGCCGCGAGGTAGCGTTAGGGAGAAATCATTGGTAGCATTGGTGTTTCACACCGCTTCCGTCGTTTCCCCAATAGACAGCGCCACTAACGTCGAATTTCCAGTGGAACGAAATATTGCATTTTATCGGAGTTCTATTAGGTTATCCAAATACAATGGCAATATCTTCTAATTCAAATTATTAATTAAAATCAAATTAACTTGATTTCTTTCAACCACTTTTATAACGAAGAAAATATTTTAAAATACCTCCACTTTGCTAAAACTTCTATCTGTTTTGATTCTGTCAGCAGTTGTACTGGTTCAACGAATGAAGTAAGAAAGTAACTTATTCTACCATTGTGTTTACCAACAACACAACTTATCGTTATCGTTATCTTCAAACCATAAATATAAATTAATTTATTAGATAATTACTAGCTGACCCGTGCGAAGCATTCGCGTTCTAACTTACTTAAATCTCACTTAATTAAAGTACAACACCGTATATTTAGTATCGTATAGTGCGTATTTAGTGCGAAGGTAAACAACAACAAATAGGTGTATCCGTAATGCTGTTTATAAACACGCTTCCGCTTACAATTAATTAAAAAAAATAGCAATGTAGTGGCGTAACGGCAGCTCTCCAGCTGGGTATTGTTATCATCAGTGTTGCCAACGCCAGGAAAATATCCCTATAACTTACTTCATCTTACATCACTGTTACTTTCGGATTCTTTATTTATTTTTATTTTGTATTTTTTCGTATAATTGTATTTTGTATATTTTTCCGGTGTAGCGGTTAAGAAAAGCTTTAAAATGATGCCTCATTCATGTAATTTGATGATGTATTAAGGAAGTTATGGCGTACCGATAAAAAATGGCCTTGAGAAATAATATATGTGATATATCTAATTTAAAATCATTGTCATTAACATTGCTATAATATGTGCAGCTTACGTTGCAGTTGTACAAACGATAGTAACCACATAGGAATTTCGACTTAAAAACAATTTTACACGAATCGTCTTCAATTTGCTAAATTGACAATAAAACCTGTAACTGTTAGTTGTCAAATTTAGCAATGTCAAAACCCTTAAACCCTGAATTGTCGTTAATAAAAAAAGAAACAAAAAGAATGCCTTCGCAATACTACCACTCACGACCTACAAACAAATTAATGTTTCGTTTATTTAATTATTTTTAAAATTTATTTAGAAGTAGTAGTTATATTTTTTATGTTTTTCGTTAAACACAATAGGGCGACGTCGATTAATACCATTGCTATGCCATTTAAATTTCACATCGTTTCTCAGAACAGCTCTTATGCGATTAAGTTACATCGGTACAAGCTTGATCTAACCAAATAATCTGTAAGTGGTTTGAGCTTTCAACTGAATCGTATCCATTGCACACTTTGGAGAAGGCATGCTGAACTTCGTCGAAGTCGGTTTTTATAGCATTTTCACAAGTAATGCTCGTAAAGTAATCGTATCGAAGTATGCGATTCATGTGTTCTGTCTATGGAATTGCATTTCTTTTGAATGTTTCTTTTCGGTGATCTTGGATTCAGTTGATGGAATCAATTTTGTTTTATCGTTTTATTTCCAATATCGATACTATTGACGATATGTTATGTTAATGGTATGCACGAGGCGTCGAATGTGTTACTTATATATTATACATTTTATAATTTAATACCTGATTTATTAATCGATAATATTAATTTGGCTGGAGTCTACAAAATGATTCTTCCGTCTGGATATCAGATACTTGTGTCTACTTAGTTGTTAACGTAGGGTCTAGTCTGCAATCTCGTAGCAGTGGCAACATTGACGATATTGACGATATTTTTCATTCGGTGCTAAAACTCCTGTGGCAAAACTTCTGTGGCAAAAATATTGTGGCAAAAATTCTGTGGCAAAACTACTGTGCCAAAACTCCTGTGGCAGAACTTGTGTGGCAAAACTACTGTGGCAAAACTACTGTGGCAAAACTACTGTGGCAAAACTACTGTGGCAAAACGTCTGTGGCAAAACTACTGTGGCAAAACTTCTGTGGCAAACGTTTACGAGGAACTGTAAAACTAGTGACTGCCTTCAAATAATGTTCAAGTATTTCCAATAGATAATGATCAAGTTTGTTGGGTTTAAGTCTCATTTTAATTTATAATAATTATAATATAAGAACACCTTTAATCGACCCTTAACCGGTGTGCGGGATAATTAAATCAACTCCTACATAAGCGAGTGTACGTCGTACGTACGTACATACATACGTAAGTACGCACGTAAGTAACATTATAATATAACTGCTGATTTCACCCATCATCTATAATACTTAAACAAACCTAGCAGAGATTATACTTTGGAGTTATCTTTACAACTTCAATCAATATAAGTCTTTTGAAGTTGATTTTCTTAAAACGTGAGTTAAATAACTAATGCAGGCTATAATACGTTATAAGATTTGCTTTGAGGTTATAAAATGAATATAAATACAATCTTTTATACAAATTTAAAGAAAATATACCTTTTTGTTTAACTTCGGAAACATTCGTACATCTAAGCAGCTGATTTTTGTAACACTTAAACAAACCCAGTGTAGATTATAGTTTTGGGTTATGTTTACAACTTCAATCGTTATAATTTCTTGTGAAGTTGATTTTTTTAATGCGAGTTATAGAACTAATGTATGCTATATAATATACGTTATGATATTTGTTTTGAGGTTATAAACTGTATATAAATACAACGATTTA
The DNA here is from genome assembly GCA_018207615.1 of Philaenus spumarius. Lineage (NCBI taxonomy): Eukaryota > Metazoa > Arthropoda > Insecta > Hemiptera > Aphrophoridae > Philaenus > Philaenus spumarius. Next base: position 58,260 of record JAGFPH010006271.1, read on the forward strand.
TCATCAATATATTTGTTTATACAAATTTATAGAAGAGATATATATTCGTTTAGCTTCGGAAATATTCGCACACCTTCGTAAAACATTTAAACATATTCAATTATTAATTTCTTTACTATAATATTAATAACTTCTAAATCATTTGATCTATCAATATGAAATAAAAGCAATTAAAAGATAGTATTTTTATTTATATATAATGACGTATGAAAATAAAAATGTTTAAAAAGTAGGCCTACAATTTTATAATCCTTATTACTGTACACATTCCCGTCAGCATACTTATGTAGGCCTAGATAAGTATTCCTTAATGTTGTTTTTTAATAGTTTGTTTTTTAAATTATGTATTTCTGATGTGTATCTAATTAATCAGCCTGTGATTTTTCACGGGGGCTTAATTGTGTATTATATAAGTACAAATTTTCATCGACCCGTAACTGGTGTGCTGGATAATTAAAACGTCAGCAGGAAACCGTATGGAAAAAATGTACGAAATCAATGATCGCTTTTTAATATTATTGACTGGGTCATTGTTTGAACCAGATTAGAAACTTTCCAAGTTTATCGCTGCACAAAATAATCGAAACCGAAGGAAAATCTAAGCTTCTAATTGGACACGAAACATCTGCTTTCCGAATACGATGTTTTCTGCTTGTGGGATTCTTATTTAATCTTGTATTAATTTGTCCATTGGCATTGTATATCAAATGTTTGGGTTCTTTTGAACAGTAGTGAATTCGCTACACTACTTATTATCATTGTATTTGGATAACTAATCATGATCTATGGTATTATCCAATATGTTCATATTCTAGCATGTGTCAAGTAATATTTATTATCTAAAAAGTTACTTGCGACAATGAAACTGTGAATGTAATTTCAATTAAATTTGTGGAAATCATTATTAATTAAAGAAGCAATGTCAAAATATGTAAAATGAGATTAACTTGCTATATAATTAATTGAATAGTATTGAATATTGTTAATTTAGTTGGCACAAACTTCGTGTAACTTATTACTCATGCAAATACCTTCGATTCAGACAAAACAGTTTCAATGACATAAATCATGATTGATTGAATCATCTCTCTTAATGTACAGATGGAAATATATGTGAAGAAGCGGGTCGTGCAGGCAGGAGATGTGTGTGTGGAAGGGAGGAGGTATGCTATGTGTGGCGGGATGGGGATGTGACTGCTGCCAGTACACTACTACCCAGTCTGTTTCTTACGGCCGGAGCGCGGTTCATGGTTTACTGTGTCACTGATTTCCTACTAGTAGAACAACTCGGATGCACATCCATTTTTGTTTGTACACCACAAACAGAGTAAAAATAAGCAATTTTTTCCTTATCACATAAATAAACACGGGTAGGAAAGGCAGTGTACTAGACAACGCCACGAACTTCTGTCACCGACTGACTCACTACGCTGACCGTCCCTGCTTCTGCGCATACAGACAGCCGCTTCATCACATGTACAGTATTTACATCTGCAAGAGCGGAAAAGCTCAGTAGGATGGCAGTATTTCGCTAAGGTCGTAGGTTCGGATCTCGTTATTGCCGCAGTGATCAATGTTACGATAGCAAAATTAGGTACTGGATTATTGATACGAATCTATTTATCTGCACCTATTATTTCATTAAACGCCTTTTGAATTTGAATAAACGGTACCAGATAACTGCCACATACTTTCTCCCAGTTGAAACTTTATACCTTCCCAAGAGTAGCATAGGAGGTGGAATTGCATTATTTAGAATTGCAAAAGTAGGAAAATGTTACCATGTAAAATATTAGATGCATGCAACACACATCCATATTATATTATTATTATAATTTAAACTATTTGATCGATTTCGAACAAATTTGCACCAAACATGTCAATTAGGCCTGTGTAGATGCACGAAAAAAGGTTTAAAACATTTTTGAAAAACAACCCCCTTTTTGGCCAAAAACCCCAAAAATCAGTTATTATTATTATTATTATTACCTAAACGAGAATGTTTAGAAAGATGCGGTTTTTTGCATATGGTAGGGTACATTAAGGGCTACAAATAAGCACAATTTTATCAAAATCGTTAGAGCCGTTTTTGAGAAATTTAGATTTTTCTCGGTTTTTTTGCCATTTTTAGGGGGTAAAATTCCTTTAAAATCAAAAAATTTAAAAATGAAAAAAACGCCTGGAGATATTCTAGAACTACACCTATATACCAAATGTCATCAAAATCGGTATGGTCATCGTTGGTATGGTCTCCAGATCTGTACACATCCTTACGGACACACGGACAGACATAAAAAAAACAACACTTTTTTGGGTTCAGGGAGCACTAAAACAAATAATTCCACTAAAAATATTTTTGGTTCAGGGAGCGCCAACGCAGATAATTCCACTAAACAATTTTTTTTTTTTGGGGTTCAGGGAGCACCAAAACAGATAATTCCACTAAAAATTCAAATTCGAAAATTTGGACGAAAACAATACTTTCTCCATATACTAAGTATAGGGTGGAGAAAGTAAAAATGTTCTTCTGTACTCGCACATTTTAAAATCCAGAATATTTGAAGTGAGATATGGACGGCGAATGATATATTGAAGAAATGCAATTTTGTCATTGTAATTGTGCGTATAAAATTGTTTCTCCATTTCAAGATTTTACCATTTTGTACATAGATTTCAAAGCTATTCCAATTTGAGAAATAATAAATAATGATGAACTTACTGTTAAATTGTCAGTGTATTATTGACAGACAGTTTTATGAATACAAAATTTTGTTATTTTTGTGCAATTTCGCGTATTTTATGATAGTTATAATTGAGTTGTGGAGATATATATGTGCATTTTTATAACATTTTATAATTTATATTTTCTCTCTTACTTCCTCACTAATCTCTGTTAATATTCTCTCTGTTTGGGAAAAATAAATAAAAATGCATATTATATAATGTTTAGAGACTTAAAAAAGAACCATTAGGTTTGCAATATTTATGTCAATTCTGACTCTACCTTTAGTCTTAGATGAACAAGCTAAAAGTTATTTATCGATTTTATTTGCACGATCTTATATTTGTTTTTAAAAGTAAATGTGTGCGGTCGTGGGTCCCCCGTCGGAACGAAGTTCATCACGCCTTTCCTTCAATTCTTTAACGGCAATATACGCACGTAATTTTAATCTTTCAATTGCCGTTTATTATTAGATTGTTTTTTTTTACAAATATTTACTGTTTCCTTACGTTTAATGTTATTATAATAAAAGTGTAGAATTAATTATAACACCAAAGCTAAGTTGGTAAATAAAGTTAAATGTCAATAATTCATTGTAAGTACATTCAATAAACATAAAATGACTAGTTCATCCGTCTAGGCCTAACCTAAAATTACTGTGTTTATGTTTTATTTATTTTACCTGTCTTAACGGCAACATACATACAATAATTTTAGGCTAGGCCTAGACTTAAATTTACTTTCTAGGCCTAACCTAAAATTTGACGATAATGTCTGAACTACGCCGGACGGAACCGATAGTCTCTTAGTTTAAATTGATGAACCAAAACACGTGTTTCTTGAATGTATTCAACCAATTAATAACACTTTTTTTCGTTACACATTACATTTTCTATTTGTTAACCGCAACCCGCTTTAAGGAACTTCGTTCCAAAAATGGAACTAGTTTAATTTATGTGAATAAAGAGATATCGATCTTCTTACTCACTGTACTCGGTAAATATATCCACAACAACTGTTTCCTTATTTAACATTTTACAGTTTGCTATTTTGAGAAATAAATATTTTCGTAAATTATAATTAATAATAAAGTGGTTGAAGGCCCTATTCACTTTCTAGGCATACTGTTTATGAAAAGTGTCAGGGGGTGGGTACTCGCTGCTTCGCTAGCTGGTCTGAATGGACGAATGAAAGAAATATTAGGCAAATATTGACAGTTCACTGGCCTAAACAATTATAGTGAGATTTGACCTAATTAATTTCTTTCCCATTTAGACTTACATACTTAATCAGCTATGCGGCAGTAAGTGCAACATCGCCAGTTTGTTTGAGGCGATGTTAATTCATGTCCATGAGTAAATTTTACCTAAACTGTCATATTTACACCTTGACTTAAATAATTCAAATACAAATGCTTTTCTCTCCTATGTATAACTTAAGAGTAGTATGTGTCAAGTTTTAGGTCTCTAGCACCGATATCTAGAACATTCCGATATCTAGAACATTCCGATATCTAGAACATTCTAGAGCATTCCGATATCTAGAACATTTCAGAACATTCTGATATCTAGAACAATCTAGAACATTCCGATATCTAGAACACTCTAGAACATTCCGATATCTAGAACATTCAGATATCTAGACCATTCTGGAACATTCCTATATCTAGAACATTCCGATATCTAGAACATTCTAGAACGTTGCGTAACTGGAATCCCTTCGATGTAACATCCTAGGACATCCTGGAAGCTTCTATAAGCTTTGAACTGGAATATTGTGGCCAGTTCGACCACTTTGGCAGTCGATTCCCAGCTGCTACACCGACATGCCATAAGATGCCCATTGTTGTGATGTGCTGTTTTCCCGCGACATACCATTTCTCCGAACCCAAACCCTGCAGTCCCAAACCGAAAGGGACTGCATTCATGGATGGGGTGGAGGTTTACCATGCTACATAACCCCATTCGGGTTCGGAGTTATAACGGTACGCTCGTACTAATCGAAATCACGCTTACATTTTTATTATGTACACATTAATTTGAAAAACTTCGCTTAGATGAGTTGATGACTATTCGATGTTCGTTTTTTCGAGCCCTTCTCAAAGCTAAAAATCAACGAAATATCAACTGACTTTGTTTCAGTGCACAGGGTGAAAATGTATTTTCTCATTAACAATAAAAACCATTAGTCTAAAAATAGTTTTTAGTTTTAAAAGTTTTGTATTCAAAGTTAAACTCGACCTCCTCTATAGTTTGGACTTTTTTAATCCGAAATACCTCTTGAAGTTTCTTATAATACAAACAATATTTTTTTAACTTTTAATATTCCAAGTTAGTACAGAATATTTGTATATCGATTAACCGATTATTAAAAACTGAATTAGTTCGTTGTTGTATTAATGTTTCGTCTATCATCTTCTAAAATCACTTAGATGTAATTGTCCATAATAATTCACATGTGATGAATCGTTCTTTAGCTAAAAATTGTGTTGGTTTGTAAGTAATTTAATTACAGACAAAACGGTTATATTTCTACGAAAGAGAACGAAATATTATTTTTAAAGCAATCCGTGTTTGTATAAATAAAGATTAAGCGCAGGGAATATAAATTAAGTCCGGTGCTGCTTTAACGGTGATACAGGAAAGCTTTACTCCAGTCCTAACCAGATGGGACTCTCAGAGACTTAAAAACCCCTTAATTCCACAACCTTATTATAAAAAAACGCAATAAACCTCTGTAAGTAGGTTTTTAGTGTAGGATAAAACTCTTACGTGATGTACAACTAATTAGTGTAATGGTTTCCATTATGGTTCAGATGCATTGCGGATGCACGAGGTATATTTACAAAAATAATCTGGTTTTGTTGTGCTTTATCGGTAATGGGTTAGGTCTTTAATTATTTACATAACCATCTTCTTGTAAGGTTAAATATATATGATTTGTTAATATTATTGTGACGTATTGTATTTAATGCAGAGCTCGTATAAACTGGAAGCTAGAACAAGGCATTGGTTTTCACTTTGCGTTTACTTATGTCCGAATGCTACGTGTTCGGTTGTTTCCGGTACCATGGTTAACTGTCTAAGTACTGGTCGGAACAGACCATAGTGCTAGTGCTCTTTATTAGTGCTCCTTTCAAACATATTTTAAATGCAGAAAATGGAGTACTTCCTTTTGCTGAAATTTATCCTATTTTTTAAATTTTGTTCATTACTTTTATTACAATAAAAAAAACATACAAAACGAAAAATATTTAGACAAAAAAAAAATATAACTCACTTTAACAACAGAACACTAGCAAAATAAATTGAAATGTGACACAATAATACATTACTTACTATAAAATACACAAACAAGAAACACCAAAACAATATTACTTCTAATTGCTAAAACAAGAAAAACTTAATATAAACAACAGCAGAAAAACTTAAGAAAAAAAGCAATGTAATAATGCAGCCTCCATGTGTCTGCCCGTTTTGAGGCTGCATATCTCTCAACTAAAAGACAAGAAAAAATCAGAGGAGATATCATCGGGAGCAGTTAAATTCTCAATAAATTAATATTGAATTTACAATTGATTACAAATAAAAGAAAAAAACAATAATAATTTGTTCTGTAATAATTAGATCAAAAGATCTGCATTCATAAAATAAATATAATTTAGTTAAAATTACACATACGTAACACACACTCACATACCATAGTAAACCGTACAAGCTCTCTCTCATTCCTATATAATACACATTCGTAGCTACAAGTTCAACATATTAAAAAGAAACACAATACTATACACAAATATAAAAAAAAAGAAAAGAGAAAAGAACTTCCATACCCTATCACATCTCTTACACTCATTTCCTATGCCCAAAAGCCAGCTTTTTAAAAGAGTTAAATATTTCTTTAGGTGTGTGCTGGCTTTAATACTTTCTGGAAGTTTGTTATAAAATATTCTTATATATTGTATATAATATTGTAATATATTTTATATATTATTTTTAATTTGTTATAATTTACCTGCTTTCACGCTTCCTCAGCAAGGGTTAATTTAATTAAATGAAAAAACTTGGACCAAGTCCGGGATTAGAACCCAGAACCTTTACCATTCCGTGGTAATGCTCTACCGATTGAGCTACCCTGATCACTCCAGATATAGGTCGATGTTGTCTCACTTGTACGGTTGTATTGCATTTATTGAACCAATAGACTGAATACCTAGCATATTCGACATTGAAAATAATCTTAATTATTTTTGCAGCCTACAGTGGTGTTAATAATCTGTAGTGATCAGAGTAGCTCAGTCGGTAGAGCGCTACCACGGAATGGAAAAGGTCCTGGGTTCAAATCCCAGTCTTGGTCCACGTTTTTTCACTTGTAATGTAATTAAATTATACTATTCTATATGGTTGCTTAGTGAAAAATTCCTAGAATAAGATGAAATAAAAATAAAAACTTAAAACTTTAATATTGAAGAGTAATTCAGCTTATTTCACATAATTTTTCTTTGTTACACTTAGCATCACTGTAGATTGACAAAATCCGTTAAATATAAACTGTTCAAAATATTATAACAAAACCAGAAAACACAAAACTTGGTTTTTCTTCATAAAAATCTAACACAACAAAATGCCATAAATTCACCAATTTAAACTTCTGGAATTTTATACACTATCTGATTTTGTATTACATTTTCTCTAATTAATTAAATGTAGTTTTATTTTAAGTAAGTAATCGAATTTTTTGAATATTATAGCAAATTTTAGATAATAAAAAAATTATTGTTTTAAAATACGTAGCCTACAATGCAAAAAAAATATAGAAAATTAAAAAAAAAATGAATCACTTTTGAAATATGATAACTTATTCCCTTTACTTCTCTCCGAAAGTGTTCAAGTGACTAAATAATAACTAAGACATCACAAAATAATCGTTTTAACGGAATAAATGATGCTGATAATAAACTTCATAATAAACAGCTGTAACAGGAACAGTTTGCTTCACTGGTTAGCAAACAGGTATTTTTCGGTCAGATACATGTAGTTCGGATAGAAATCACCGACTGTAAATTCGTTATAACAACCATAGTTTAATTGGATCTCCATCGAGACTTTAGCACTGTGGATGCACAGAAATTAATGGATCTCTTTCTACATATCTAGCGATTGGAGGGTTAAACGCAGTATTTATTCTAATTTCGGTTGGTACGACTATTGAAAGCTAATTACAAAGTTTACGGATCCTTGATAGTTAAACTTTCATAAGGAAATGATGTATTTAATGAATCTTCTTACGTAAACTGTTTTTTGAAGTGTAAACTTCTGTATGCGCACCTCGGTGCACTAAATATATTTGAATCTACTTATATAAAGCTAGACGGTAACACTGATTCATTGACATTAATTATTTGGCACTTTCCGTAATCGGACCCCCCTCAACCTTATACTTGAATTAAAGCTCTTGACGAGAAACTTTTGGGAAAATTGGCAGAAGTTAACATTTTTAAATTTTGGAAGCACCTTTTGGGCGGGAAAGATTTTTTCAATTTTTAAATTTTTTTCATTTTTCCACTTTGAGCGGGTTTAGTAAGAAAACGGTAAGAGATAGCAAAACATGTTAAATACAAAAGTTGTAGAAAATTTTATTTCAGACTAACGATTTTTCATCAGATTTAAGATCCAATCATCCATTTAGCCACTATTCATCCGAGAAGGGAAGCTCCGCCCAACGTTCTTAAAGCTAGCCGGTTTCACTGTTTACTGACATTAATTATTAGGCACTTCCCGTAATCGGACCCCCCTCAACCTTATACTTGAATTAAAGCTCTCGACGAGAAACTTTTGGGAAAATTGCCAGAAGTTAACATTTTTTAATTTTGCAAGCACCTTTTGGGTGGGAAAGATTTTTTAGATTTTTTAATTTTTTTCATTTTTTCACTTTGAGCGCGTTTTGTAAGAAAACGGTAAGAGATAGCAAAAAAATTTAAATATAAAAGTTGTAGAAAATTAAATTTCAAAGTAGAGATTTTCCGTCAGATTCAAGATCCAATCATCCATTTAGCCAATATTCATCCGAGAAGGGAGGCTCCGCCCAACGTCCTTAAAGCTAGACGATTTCACTCATTCACTGACATTAATTATTAGGCACTTCCCGTAATCGGAGCCCTATCAACCTTATACTTGAATTAAAGCTCTCGACGAGAAACTTTTGGGAAAATTGCCAGAATTTAACATTTTTTAATTTTGGAAGCACCTTTTTGGCGGGAACGATTTTTCCGATATTTTTGAATTTCTTAATTTTCCCACTTTGAGCGCATTTAGCAAGGAAACGGTAAGAGATAGAAAAAAATGTTAAATACAAAAGTTGTAGAAAATTTTATTTCAAACTAACGATTTTGCATCAAATTTAAGATCCGTTCAGCCGCTATTCACCCAAGAAGGAGCTCCGGCACACAATCCTTCAAATTTCCCATGTTAATCTTATGGAGATAATGTTTAATGAGTTTGAGTCCCCTGCCAAATAAAACAGCTGATTTATGCTCGGTCACCTATGTACAAACGAGCCAAAGATTAACGAGATTCTTTAGCGAATTTTCCAACTGCGAGCGAAGCGAAGCAGCCATTGAGGCCGAAGGCCGAGGTGGGGTTGGGACGCGAAGCGTCCAGGGGCAGAGCCCCTAGTTCAGTATATAAGTGTAACAGATTGTCCTACGTCATAGGCTTATTCTATAGGCGCACCTCGGCGCTATGTTTGCTGTCGGGTGAATCGGATTTTACCGTCACGCATTTTCTGAAACGCTCTATTCCCTCACGCATTTTGTGAAACGCTCTATTGTGAAATGCTCTACTATATATAGTACACATGTGTTTCATTTTTTTTGTGCGTATTTTTTTAAGTTTAAATGATGAAGAATTGCAAAAAGCTAATATTTTTTATATAATAATGCATCAGAAATACATAAAATTAAAATTAAACACACAAAATGATTTTAGGTTAGGCCTAGACTGAAGATCCAACACATGTTTGTTGAACGTATTTACATTCATTACTATAGCGACCAATAAAATAACATAAAACAGTTGATTCGAATGTATAATCTTTAACAGTTTTAGGTTAGGCCTAGACTGATGAACAAACACATGTTTCTTGAATGTATTTAAATTTGTTACCATATCAACCATTTGAATAAAATGGTAGATAAACTAACAGTTCATTCAGAAGTCTAGTTTAATAACACAAAATAATTTCCATAATATATTTTATATTTATCAGAATATCGTCATAGAAGTTTACACTTCTGCCGTGTGGTCTTAAGTAAAGTACACAACTTTTTTTTGTATTTGGTTGATATTTCGGGTAAAGGTAGTCCTAGCCGTCCAAGTTTGCTGTAGTTGCGCTTGTTTGAGTCTAATTATTTGCGTTTGGCTTACGACGTGCGCTCCGCTAATCTTCCGCCTTTATTACTTTAACTGACATTAGGTAAACACGTTATGCAATAAAAGAAAATAAACTCACTTTTAAACCCTTCTGTGCCCATTGAGCTGTGTATTCTTAGAAGTGGATATTCCACTTCCTCATTTCCACTTTTACTGCTTCTAACTCCTTGTATTTCTCGTCCGAAGTGTTTCAACTGTTGTACTATACAGCCCAAGTATTTAATAAGAACACTTAAATTGTATTCGCTAAACCGAATTCAAGGTAGCCCCTCTCTGTTCTCTCCGCTGTCACCACTTGTATTTCTTATTTACATTTAGACACATTACGACATTATATATTTTATTATTACTAGCTGACCCGTGCGAATATAGTAGCAGGCCTACTTACCTGGTTTAATACATTGATTTAATTAAGTACATTTCGTTGGTTTAATTTGACAACGGTTAACGCTTTACGTTGATTCAATTTGATTGATTTGCGTGATAGATTACACTTGTACTTGCATATAGAATGTAAAACATTAATTAACAGCAGTCATGTTAGTTAAACAGATTGTTTATAGATGGCGCTTTTCATTAGATATGAAGTGTAATTAATATAAAAGTTTTTTAAATCAATTTTTGTAATGGAAACGTGAATTTTAAGCTGTTTTTCTATGTTTCGTCAATAGTGGGGAACACGAGCTGTAAAATTATGCTTGAATAAATAATTTTGATGAAGAATTAAGGCAAAAAAAGCGACAAAAAAACATTTGAGAAATAATATACAAGGATTTATTCATTCCACAATAAAAATTTTACATAAAAGTAATTAAACAAAATATACATCTATGGATTAGTTCCCACATAGCCTCGAGACCTGTGCCTACACGAGTCGTGCACAACATAGCTTTACAATAATTATTATTATGGAAAAAGAAGAGAAAAATGCAAAAACAATTTTAAAAATGGTCACAAATTATAGATAATATCAGCACTAGACATTACCCTCAGCGTATTACTGAAACTGGCTTCATTGTTGTTAGCCTTAGAACTAGGTTAATTTCATTTTGGTTTTTTTTTTTGGCTTCATGTTTCGCTTCTACGGGTAGCATCTTCAGGACAGCTAATATGTCCACATATAAAATTACTATCACGGAATAATGTATGTCACGACATACTTTAGTACATAGTTTGTACACGTCACATGAAAGTTTATAAACTGTATTTCATGACAACAATAAGTCAAATTTATTTCACAGCCTATAAGAAGCTTTCATGTCTGTATGGCGCTCCTTAGAAGACTGATTCAAAAACATAAAGCTGCAATACTGTTCAAATCTTATCAGATTTTACTGTCAAATCAGAAAGGCAATTGGAGACAAAATTTAATTTGCATTTTAAATGTTTTCTGAATGACCATGCCGCATTAATAATAATAATAAGTGTTTTATTTTAGACATAATTTCACTTTAAACCAATACCATTTCAATATTAACACTCATTAGCTTTGGTTCTGCTTGGTTGGCTCTCAATTAACAATAAACTACACACTTACACAAAAATAGACTAACTTTGAAATTCAAACATGAGTTCCAAAAGATAACAAAATTACAAAGAATATTAATTATTGGCTTTGTGCTATTATTAAAGAAGACTAAAACTAACAATGAGATAATTTTACTAAACTAAAAAAAGGAAAAACAAAATAATAACATTAACAACACTAAAATAAAAAACCATGGCTGAAAAAACTAAGTATATAAATTATGTCTTTCTCAATTTTCCCATTAAGAAGTAATCTTGACTTACTAAAACAAAAAAGTCAAAACCAAATGTTTAAAGACGCCCACAATATTAATAAAATAAAATAACAAAATCACAATTAACCTGAAACTGAAAATACAACCCTAACCAAACATAGTATAACAAAACGTATAGTATCTTTATAAAACCATCATTATCATTATAATTAAATTATTTTACCAAACACAGTCGATAATGCCACGCTTGTCTCAAATATTTATACAGATTTAGCCAATCTCGCCCGTTCAAATAAACAGCTAAGTCTTTCTTACTTAACGTACTTTTTGAAAAATACTTTTTCTAAAACCTGCCAAAATTGGGCACCTGGCAACAAAATGATAAACGGTTTCATTCTCAATTGTGTTACACAAGGAACATATATAATTTTTATTCCTAACCCAAGGTTTAAAGTTCAAATCCGTTTGATCCGTTCTGGCTTTGAAAACCCTATAAATTATATTCATATTTAAACTGTTACTAAGGTAGCTTCTATTGTATATGATAATGCGCATTCTTTGCCCTAACCAAACGGTCTGCCCACCAGCTATCTCTAACAGCCTCAACAATAAACGTCAGCTGTTCGCAGACTCTGTCCTAGGTATCCCCTTTCAAAAAAGTCATCAATTCCAATTTTCCGACCAAGGGCTTTCTACTCGCGATACCAATAAACGTTTGCTGATCACTTAGCGAGAATATTTTTCACCCGGGTCGATGGCAACCTCACCCTAGCAACATAATTCATGTGATTTTTCAAAGTAAATGTATAAACCTTATGGTAGCCTGTTTCTAGGTGTAATACAGAATTTGGTGTGTTGTTCGTTAACTGAAAAAGTCTTTTAATATAAAACCTTAACACTCCCTCTAGTTGGGTGCGGGTGATTTCCCACCCCTGAGCACCATAACACATTATTCCATGCCGCATTAACACTTCTTTACCCAGCTCCAAGTTAAACATAACTATAACAAGAACATTCTAAGATAGTTAAATTAATAAATTCATTTTTCGTTCTTCTTTAAAAAATGTTTTTATTTTAGGTTTTTAAGAACAACTTAAATATATTTTTGCTGTAAGTTTAAAACATTATATCTGTTATTATTGTGTGAAAAGCACCTATTATTAAATATTCTATTCATATTTATTTTCACACTTATCATTATTTTACGAGAATAAAAAGACAGCTAATTTTAATGTGACTTTTTATACATTATCGAGAAAAATATAAATTTCAAAGACATGGAAACTTTTTTTCACTTTTTAGAAAATTATTGACTTTTCTTTACTTTTTTTACTAATTTAGTGTTTTAGATAATTAACAATAATTCATTGAGTTATAGTATATGTTATATTATATTCGACTATATATTTTTGTATGCATATTCTATTTGAAAATATTTTGTTTACAATATTACAGATTGTTTTCGATGGTTTTACTTCTAATTAATTTAACTGTGCAATAAAGTATCAAAACTCTGGGAAGGTGCAAATTTCAGAACTTGTAGTTGGATAAAAATGATCACAAAGGGCAGAGGGTATAGGATAAGTGGTTGGGAAAGAAACATTGAAATGATGAACTTTTTTGTAAAATCTGTGATAAAATTAAACATTCATTTGTTAGAATCAGATAGTCAACAAATCAGGAAAAAGAATACGCTGTTTTTGCCTTACATGTATGCTTTATTAGTAGTCTTTATTTAAATTTTCAGTAAATAAATTATTACAAAATAACAAAACAGATAACAAAATAAGGGGTAGTTCAGGACGATTTTTTCTTTGTTTTGTTTATTAAAATTGTGTAATTTATAGACATTATTGTCTTAATATTTCTATCCTTTGCTACTTAACTAAATATAGGCTGTAATACTCTTGATTTTGTATTACTTTTTAGTCTATACAAATATACACACATATGACTAAAATTGGAGTGTCAGTGTGTGATTTTAAAATATAAGATTTTTTAAATATATTTATTTACACATTACCAAAACCTAAACACATTTATAAATTTGTTGACTGTCTGTTTCTTAGGCCGTGCTAATCTCCTGAATGGCTGAACCGATTTTGACGAAACTTTCATTACCATTTAGAGGAGTATTCATAGAATATTTGGGCTACGTTGTAATCCTAAAATATATAAAATTCATGTTAAAAAAATTATGGAATAAATTAGGGATTTTATGGACAAATGTTAGGGATATTGCATGTATATTTCGATCTATGTCTTACATTATGTACAGGTCACAGCTTCCCCCACCACAAAACTTAAATCCAAGTGCCTCTGTTCTAATCAATCACCATTTCCATAAAAAGTATGAATAAAATTTTGGATTTTGTGGACAAATGTTGTGGATAGTACGTGTATATTTTGACATCCGTCTTACATTTTGTACCGTTCACAACAACCCCCACTACTCAACTTATTTCCACGTGCTTCTGTCGTAATCAATCATCATTTTCACCATGTAGTCCAGTCAATGAGTGCTCAAAAGAGGGGTGTAGAGTGCATGGAATATGCGATAGTTTTTGACTTTTGGACTTTGTTAGGAGTAGATAGAGGGTAAACATACTAAAAGTCCCCACCCCTGGGAGGTGAGCATAGGCGGGAGGGGGTGGAAAGGTCCCATTTTTAGGCTTTTCGCTTAGATCTCGGAAACGGTGCACTACAGAAAAAAATGTTTCAAATAAAAATGAAAGTTAATTACATTTCCTATAAAATAGTTTCTGTACGTATTTGTCGAATTCCCAACGGTTTTCGAGTATAAGTTATTGAAAATCGACAATTTTCGAAAAACTCGTGTTTACCTCACTCTTTTTGTTAAACATTTGCTTATAATGCATCCCACGACCGTTTCTCAGGAACATTTTTAGAAACGAAGTTGTAGAGCATTAAATTTTCTTCAATTGTATATACACTTTTGCCATTTTATCTTCAACCAATCAAAAGTTATAGAATTTCTAAGATGTAGGCTTCGCTTAATTTTGCGTTTTAACTGCTGTAACTTGCTATCATGAAGAACAATACTTTAACAATGGAAATAAGGTAATTGCAATCGAAACACAACATTTTTTTAAGAACTACTAGGGGAAACCCCTGCGTGCTCCGCACGCCGACCCGTTGGAACATTCTATGCACATAACAATGTTATGTATTTTTTATAATAAAGGTGTGGGATTAATAATAACCCCAAAGCTAAGATGGGAAATAATGTTAAATGTTCAAATCAAATTATTTCGTATATTTTATAACAGCAGTTATAATGCAGGTTAAAAGAACCTCTGATCTACATTTTATTAAAAACCTAACCTAAAAGTTAGAAATACGAAAAATAGTTGCTTCAAAGTTTGAAATCAGGTGTTAATCGAAACATTAGAGCAAACAGCTGTTTTGCCTCTTATTTTATTCAATTGGTTGCTGTGGTAATTCATCAGTCTAGGCCTAACGTAAATTTAGATTTTTACGACTAAATTTACGAAGTTTAGTCAGCGGTTCAGCTGCGTGGTCAAATTATTTAGATTTTAGTCACTTTTTTATAAAATTTAGTGCCTTTTTTACTTTACAAACTGTTACAAGCCCTGAATCTTAATTTTCCGAATTTAATTGAAATTTGATTTCTGGAGTGATTATTGCATTCAATGATTACCGTCTATAAGTTAGTGTATTAAAAATATAAAATCGAGTTCATCAATAATTGCATAAAATGAGATCACAAATGGAAACTGTTTGAGTGTTCCCATTATTTCAAATCGGTCTATCAGGTACATCCGACTAAATTGACTAGCAACGTGTTTAATGGAACGGTATCAAGTCACCATTGTTATACGAACAACCTACATCGATTACTGTTGTATCGAAACCTGCCAAACGAAATGAGGAGAGCACGTAACTGATATATTGACTTCATTACGCCATTTTAGTTACACATTCCTGTTTGTTAAACTCTTGTTTCTCTGAAGTGTTCAATTATTGTACGCGTTTGTTAAATACACTAAGGTTTGTTGGATACATTGAAATTGTTTTTTGTAGTTCAATTACTCTTTGATTAAATGTGTACACAAGTTTTATGATATTTACATAAGACAAACTTTATGCAATACATTACCTACTTTCATTATAAATAGGATGTTTCCAAAGTTCTAAGAATTTAGCTATAATTTTTATTATTTTGTTAATTTTCGTCAATATTACAATGTAGTATTTCAACATAATCTTCATTTAACTGAATACATTTATCCCAACGATAAAGTAATTTTTTTTAAGCGTCCTCAAAGAAATTTTTGGTTTCCCTCAATCCACATGTTTATGGCACGTTTTACGTCAGTTAAATTGCAAATCGAACACCCCGTAAGGGTTTTTTCAAATCTGATAATAACTGGGTGCAAGATCCGGGGAATAAGGCGGGTGTGGAAGCAATTCCCATCGTAAATCGTTCAAAACATCCTTAGTTTTTCTTGCTGTGTGTGGTCTGCATTATCCTGTTGCAATAACGGACGCTTATGCAACTTTCCAGGCAGTTTTTTGGACAAGTGCCTGTCGCAGTGGCCGGATAATAAATTCGAATAATATTCTGTGTTAATTGTAGTACCTTTCACCAGATAATCCATAAACATAATCCCTTCGCAATCCCAGAATACAGTAAGCATTACCTTTCCAACAGACGGAACTGCTCGCGCTTTTTTTCAGGTTTGCGACATTCTTTGGCTTGACTTTCGGTTTCAGGATTGAAATAAGGAATCCACATGTCGTCAGAGGTTATCATTCGTTGCCAAAATTCATCACCGTAACGGGCTAACAGCTCTTGAAGTTGACAAGTATCAGACCTATTGAGTTTCTGTTCTAGTCCCAACAGCCTTGGCACCCAGCGCGCCGAAACCTTGCTACCGCCCAAACAATCATGCAAGATGTCATGAACTTGTCGTGTACACTAATTTGACGAATAGTCATCCGCCTGTCCTCTTTCAGTAGGTCTTCTACGGCAGTAGGGGGGAGACCGGGGCTAGTTGGCGCAGGGGTAAGTTGGCGCAGTGGCGGTAAATTTCGTATCAGGACGTTGGCAGCGCTGAAAGGCTTGCCTACGTCTTTGTTTTTCCGGATATGCATCGTGACAGTGTTTAGAGACCACGTTGATTCATATTGACTGCGCTACACTTGATTTATTCATTCAAACATAGGTAAGTAAATTTTTACTACTATACTAAATGTTTTTTTAAGGGCACACCAGTAATGCTAATAGAATATTCAATAAGGAATTTGATTCTATACATATCTAGGTGTAGATAAATAATTTGCCAAACCATTGCAATCGCTTTTTATTATTCTACAAGCTGAATCACTCAAAATGGCGAGTCGGGGTTAGTAGGCGCAACAACTTTGGGGTATGTAGGCGCATGCGCCTACTTACCCCACGTTGCATGTTTACAAACATTTATGAATTTAATTAAAAGAAATGCGTTTATATGTTTACGGCACTATGAAAACTGTAGGTTGTTTATCTATACTGTGTTTTATTGCTGGAAAATGAAATTTTTATCAAAATTTGTGAGGTCTAATGACTTTGTAATCGTCTAATAAATTAATACTATTAATACTAAAATTAATATTTTTTCTTATTGTAAACAGCTGTTTTGTATAGAAATGGGTTTTAAATTATTATTATAAACATTATTATTATTACTATAAACATCATTATTTACATCCACGAAAGCAGCTGGATTAGTTTGTTTCTTATTATAAACAGCTGTTTTGTATAGAAATGGTTTTTAAATTCGTTCCATGTCAATCTTGTGGGGAAAACCCGACCTTTGAGATTAGCTCACGCCATTAAGGATAAGAGTTTTTGACATCTAAAACCTTATTGCAAAACTTCGAAATGAGACGATTTTTTTGACAACTCAAACATTAAATTTGGTCCAGAAATAAGGGAGGAGTTGTGTTCACAAAAAACTGTTTCTCGTATTATATACAAGGATGTTTTTCAGACTATGCGTACTTACAAGCGTAAGTCCGAAAAAGGCAAGACACCGCCTGACGTGATGCTGAGAGCTGCAAGGGAGGTAAAGAAGAATCACCGATCCATTAGGAGCGTAGCCAAGGAATTCCTAATTCCTGACAGGACACTCACGAGGTTTTGCTCGAAGGTGACTCAGGAAGAAATTGACGGTCGTGATTCTGCACCGACTACAGTGGTCGGTTACACCAAAGCCCGAAAGGTAGGCATTCATCATTATTTAATTTATTTTAAATATTCCGTACAATCTTGGTGATTTCCCATTAAATAAGTAAGAGTTATAAACGTAATATTAGAAAATATTTAAATTTTAAATGTCTTACACAATTACTTGGCTTTTGGAAGTCTTATTTAATGGGATTTACCTAATCACAAACTCGTTTGGTGTGTGCAGGTCTTCACTGATGCCCAAGAACTGCTCCTGGAACAGTATCTCATGAGGGCATCCGACATCTACTTTGGATTGAGTCCTAAAGAAGTTAGGAAGCTTGCATGGGAGTATGCTGCAAAGCTAAATATAACAGTTCCTGAGACCTGGTGTGATGTTGAGTTAGCTGGAGCAGATTGGTTTACTTATTTTATGAAACGCCATCCTAGGCTGTCAATTAGAACACCAAGGGCAACAAGCCTGGCTAGGGCTTCTGCGTTTAACAAAACAAATGTCAACATGTTTTTTGACAATTTGAAGACAGTGTTAGACCGCATAAAACCAGATCCTGGGTCAATATGGAACGTTGATGAAACGGGAGTCACAACAACGCATAAACCAGATAGAGTTGTTGCTAGAAGAGGATTTAGACAAGTAGGACAAATTGTGTCGCAAGAAAGGGGAAGCTTGGTTACTGTTACTGTGGCAGTATCAGCAACAGGAAACCACGTCCCTCCATTTTTAGTTTTCCCTCGTGTTAATTACAAAGATCATTTCGTCTCCTCTGGTCCCCCTGGGTGTGCGGGAGGTGCTAATCCAAGTGGGTGGATGACTGCCCCCATATTCCTCGACTTTCTGAAACATTTTGTAAAAAATACAAAATGCAGCAAAGAAAGCCCAGTAATCTTACTTTTGGACAACCATGATTCCCACTTATCTATAGAAGGCTTAGATTACTCCAAGAACAATGGAATAACTGTCTTATCTTTCCCACCACACTGTAGTCATAAACTACAGCCACTCGATAGAAGTGTCTATGGTCCTTTGAAAAAGTATATAAACTCAGCTTGTGATTCGTGGATGGTGAACAATCCTGGAAAAACGATGACTATTTATGACATCCCAGGTGTGCTGCGCGACTCCTTGCCTTTAGCTGTAAATCCAGTTAACATAATTAACGGTTTCCGAGTAACAGGCGTATTCCCATTTAACAGAAATGTCTTTCCTGATAGTGAGTTCCTGGGAAACTTTGTAACTGATCGTCCAATGCCTGTTATATCCAATGACGCTTACAATGAACGAGTTGAAGAAATATCGCCCCAAATTCTCGATACAAACCCTTGTATTTCTAGTAGTAGGACTAATATTTTCCCCTCTGCAACTCCTCCTTTCGAACCAACTCCAGGGCCATCACATCGGCCAGATATTCCCTCTCAAACAGTTTCACATCTTGCAATTTCTCCACCCAGGCCTTCTGCAAGACCGTCACACTGTCCAGATATCCCTACTGTCTTAACACCAGAGCAAGTAAGACCTCATCCAAAAGCCGGAGCAAGATTAGGCAAGAATAGTAGAGGAAAACGTAAAAGAACTACGGCTATTTTGACGGACACGCCCGTAAAAATGCATTGGAAGCCGAAAAAAATGCAAGGGTGAAAATTCCAAGGAAGACACCTGCTAAAGATAAAAAAGGTGTTCGAACTCCCGGAAAGAAAAAGGATGAACAGCGAAACCAATCAGATGAGAGCACTGACGAAGAGGACGACACTTTGTGTTTGTATTGTCTTTCCTCCTATAAAGAAAGCAAACCAGGAGAGCCTTGGATAAGGTGCACTGTATGTCATATGTGGGCCCATGAAAAATGTGCGGGAGGTCCAGACATTTTCTTTAAATGCTCAAACTGTGACTCATGTGATGATATGGAATAGACTTTAAGTATACTAATTACTTTGAAATTTAAGAGCTCTCTAATGTCCAAAATTGTGATTTTATCTTTTAATTTGTTTACTAATTTCTATTATATTCTTATATTAATCCAAATTTTAATTTTATTATTATATTATTTCAATATTCAATATATTTCAATATTCAACTTGTGCTATACATTAGTTTACCAATAGTTCCTATTAAATTAACCAGTTTATAGCTAAGGTGGTGTTGCTTTATTTAGTTCCCAGTTAAATCACTCATGTGTATCTGTTTTAATAGTGGTTACTACATCGCGCCAACTTGCCCCAAGTACTGCGCCAACTTGCCCCGACATCGGGGTAAGTAGGCGCAAGTGTTTTGTTAACTTTAAATCCTTAAATGTCAAACAAAAAATTTATAAAAAATCAATTTAAAAATATATTTCGAAGGGCAAGATGACAATTAATATGTCCAAGCAAAACGGAAATTCCCATGCTTTATATACAACCAAAAAAAAAAAAAACCCCCTAAAAAGTGCGCCAACTAACCCCGGTCTCCCTAATGTTTCTTTCATTTACCGACGTGCTTGGGCGCCCACTGCGTGGCTCGTCTTCTAGTGATGTTCTACCGGTTTTAAAACGATACTTTTGGATTGTGCAGACTCGCCAAATACTCATTGCAGACGCTGAATAATTTCTGATGTTTTCACACCTTCTTTCCACAAAAAGAAAATTATTGCTCTTTGAAATTTTGCTACGTCTTGCATGGTTACAAAAACAGTGCTATTAAAACGATATCAGTCGAACACCTAAATCAGACTGAACAATATTGCACTAGATAGTTGTATAGGCATGTCAAGACTTGTCTGGCACCAATAACATTGCCTTTAAGTTCTGCGTAATTTAATTAGCCTATAGTACAATTCCCAGAACTTTGGAAACATCCCTCGTATATATGTTCGCATGCATTCCGATAATTTGTTTCCAAGTATTGTGACTGTGTATTTTAACAAATATAAGCCATTAATGTAAGTTACAATATATTTAGTAGAATACAAATTGCATTATTTTGGTTTTATTATTAATAATAATAGTAATTAAAGAAAAGAGTTGGCTCTTTTAATGGCTAAAGAAAATATGTATTTCTAATCAAATGTGTATTAAGACACTAAACACTTTAGAAGCATAACCGTATCGACAGAGTAACCAAATGCAACAATCGTAAAAAAACATTTAATATAAATAAGTCCTCTCTTTATATAGGCTAAATAACTCACAGTCCTATCTTGAATACCTCCTTAGACGCTGACGATCAAGTTTACGATCGTTGCGCCTATTTTTCCAAGCATTGCCGAACCAATTTAAACCCCAATGTGCTGTGTCTGTATTTCAGGCTCGTCAGGAGTGAACAAAAATATTTCTGAGTTGATCGCAGCTCTCCAAGTGGCAGAGTTATACACTACTAGCATTGAGTTTGGGTGCGTTTAATTCTTCCACTAGCAAATATAGGGCAGCGTCATAAAGGCAGAAATTAGAGGGTTACAGGGTACACGTACTGAAATGCGCATGCGTGACAATGTTTGTGAGTATGTGTACACAGCCTTTTCTCACATATTCAAAACTGACGGATATTTTATTTCGCGTGGAACAAGTTGATGTGACAACCACCAGAGTGGTTACTAAACACTCTAGAAGGAACACACGTTCATGCTTCCACCAAAAAGCAGATTTTTCGTCATAAATTATCCAAATTTATTGAAATAGTTTTTACTATTGCGAAGTTAAACTTCGAATGTGGTGAGCTTTGATTCCATGTTTGATTGCAATACATGTTTGATTGCAAAATAGTTAAAAATAACTTAAAAAAACTAAATGATATATAAACATCCAGACCGTCCTAACCTTTAAAATGACATATTCGGAATAATTGTCTGATCATTATTACTCCAGTAATCTTGTTACATGTTTAACATTGATCTTGTGGGAGTTGAAATCCAAGATGGTGGCTGGGTCTGCCGAGCCTTAAGGGAATTGTGTGTAATGTGTAGAGCGTTTTGCAGTTTCTTGACGCGCGATACATAAATGCAAGTCGTTTTATTTTTTTTATATCGTTTTGAATGCCTGAAAAATAGACTAACAGAAGTCACCATGTAAACATATAAACAAGTTAAGACTGTCTATCACAAAAATTAAAGTTATTTGTATAATATAACTAGCCCAGTAAGGCAACAAACAAATCAAGTTATCTTTAAACGATGTTTTGATTCAACAGATCGACTAATTTTTGCCGTTACAAATTGAACGAATTTGTTAAATTAACGATTTCATCGTTTATTGCCTTACGATACATCGTTCATTGATATTTTCTCTAGATGTACTTACGGTCAACCTAGTTAATTATTTTGATATCAAGGATAAGGTTGCAGTGATCACGAGCAACGAACAGTAGAACCTCTTTAATCCGAACTAATTAGAACCAGAAGGGTTCGGACTATCGAATCGTTTGGATTACAGAACATATTGTGCTTTTCACATAACTTAACAGCTAAAACGGATCATAAGTGTTATAGAAAAATGAGAAATACTTTGCAGTTTAAGACATAGATTATTTAATTATTATAATAGTAGACATACAGAACATATTTACAGTAAACATTACAGTAGAAAAAACTAAAATTAATTTTTTAATTTCACTCCTATGGCGTTCGGATTAGTGAACGTTCGGATTACAGGGGTTCGGATTAAAAGAGTTCTACTTTAATTGTAATGCCCCGAGCAACTCCTTTATAAATGTAACACTGTATTTTTATATTATAATAACTAAGGGTTCAACCCCTGTTCGCTTCGCTCACCAATTGTGGCAGCGACTCATGGCGAAGCCAATGCAAACAGATTATTGTATACTCTGACATTTTCACGGAAATGACGATTGATAAAATCAGAGGCGCTTGGAACTACGTAGGGTGGAGGGAAGGCTGACCTATGCATAATGCAACAAAGATATCGAAATAGACACGCCCATCCCCTAAAATTCGAATTATATCATGTGTTGTAATTTCACTACTTATATTTTAATAATCAATAATACACATTTCAAATAAATCTTGATATTGCCAACTAAAGGGAACGATATAATATGTAACACCAGATGTTTGAATTGAATTATAATACAGTAAGAATTTTTCTTTGATTTTTGTTTGTGTTTCCTTTTTTTTTTATTTTTTTTTTAACCTAGCCTAATAAAGCTGTTGGGTATGAATAATAATAAATTGATTCTACATTTGCCATGTTGGTTACTATGTTAATGAATGTGAACGTAAACAAACATGTGTTGTTCAGCTTTCGATCCGAATCAGCTGTTTAATCTGTTTTATGGCTTTGAGAAAACCCCATGTTTACTATTTTTGCGCTTTACGTTGATTCTGTGTCTGTCAGTCAGTCTTGCCGCTTAGATATTTAGATAACTTGCTGTGCTCCCGTGCTTCGCCGCGCTAACGACTTTTGACTTTAATAACTTAACTAAGGTTGTATATGTTACAGGCAAAGTAGATTCTCCAGTAAGAGTCGACTCTTACTGGTCTTTTCAGTAAAAGTTGATTAAAAGTGAAAAGT
>JAGFPH010006272.1:0-21108 GCA_018207615.1 Philaenus spumarius
GTATACTCAATACTCGTACATTCTAACTTCATATACTCAATATTCTTGTATTATCAGTTTATATACTCAATTATCACTTTATATACTCAATATTCTATAATTAATAATTTAACTGATAATAATAGTCAGCGAAAATAAGCTTTACATTACTCATAGGAACTAGTACAAGGAAGTTTCACACACATTATTATTGTACTCAGCATAAATTAATAAACTCATGAGTAGTTCAACATTTTTTTTTTTGATATTGCTTTGCAACATAATTTTTCTAAACCTATTAAAAATATATACCACAAAATTACAAATAATTTAGTGTAGGCTATGTCTTATCAAGTGATATTACTCAAGAAAACAAAATACATATTTATTTTTCGTAAAACGTTTTCTTTTTCTCCCAGTTTATAATAAAATGTTTTCCTTACGTCTACGTCTAAAATACGACGTAAAAAATCTTAAAATCAGCTGATTACTGCTCATAGTGCAAACTAACTTTTATTGAACTTATATTAAGATTGGTTACATGATGCTTTATCCCACGGCATAAACTATAAAACGGGAATTTGTTATGGCTACGTCACCCACTCACTAAACAGTAGCATTGATCAAATAAATACAGGTGTATGTGAACAAAACTTTACTCATAGTAGTTTTCTTTGAATTTATTTTAATCCTTCAAATAATATCGCAAGTGTTACCATACATTTTTTTCGAAGTATTCGAAGTCAACGTAAATATGTTACTGAATGACCAGAGGGCCCTTCGGGAGCAGGGACAGATAATAGAAGATCCTAGTCACATAATACCTGGTGAATCGAATCTTTCTAATACATTTTAGTCAACAGAAGGTTCACTCCTAATCTTATCGTGCTTAATTTCATTACACATTGATCTGTAGACATTAATATCAACAATATACCGATCAATTTCAGTGGGTTTGAGATTGCATGTTATGACGGGACTTATTGGTAGCCAAAATCCTTTATTAACATATAGTTTAAAAACAAAGTGCTCAATTTCTATTCTTGATCGAAATCGCTACAGAAATTCTAAAAAGAAACATAGAGTTTTCGAGCAGAATGACTCGGAGCTCGATGTATAACATAACCGGAAACTTTGAACATTTTCAAAATGAAAAGTTCCTGAACTGTAAACACCTCCAACGTCACTTCACTCGCACCTCTCCTTAAATTAAAAACATAATCCATTCTGAAGCTTCGTCTGCGTGTGTCAAACTCATTAAGGTAACGCAGCCCTAATGTGTTGATGTGTTAGTTGCATAAAATACTGCCAAAGGATTAAATCAATCAATTTAAAACTTGACAATAAAACACTGTATTTCTATATGCTAATCAGAATATAATATACGTCTACATACAAAACTAGAGGGCTCAGCCCCCTGCACGCTTCGTTCACCAACCTACATACAAACAAACAAAGTTTACCTCTTTATAATACTAGTATAGATAAAACTATTTGTTCGATTGTTGCAGTAGTTCCAGAGATTAAACCCTACATACAAACAAACTAATTTTACCTCTTTATAATATTAGTATAGATAAAATTATTTTTTCAATAGGTTAAGTAGTTCCAGATACTACCCCTACATACAAACAAACAAATTTTACCTCTTTATTTTTATTAGAATAGATAAAACTATTTTTCAATCGGTTCAGTAGTTCCAGAGATTACCCCCTACATACCATCAAACAAATTTTAACTCTTTATATTATTAGGGTAGATATAAACATGGAACACTAATTAAGTTAGTTTTGTATAATTAAAGAGACAATTTTTTATGACATTATTTTGATCGATAATAAATAAAAATACGAAAATAATCTTAAATGTAAAAAAAACATATTAAGCGGTACCTACTGATTTATTTATGTATATATTTTTTTATATATAATAAAAAACAGACGGGTTACAGTAAGTGCACATACACAAATAATTCTAATCTATAAAAAACTATGAAAGTAAATGTTCAAAATTTGTAAGTAATTATCAAATTTATTTATTACAATTGTTTCTCTGTCCCCTATGAATTAATTTAGAGTCCAAAATAATGTCCGACACTCATTCTGCTGAATTTTTTTTGTCGATTTCTTGTCAATCACATTATTTTGAAATTAGTGGAAAAACGTTCCATAATGCAAATACAAATATGTGATCTAACTAAATTCTATAAACTTCAATAAGTTGAATTAAAAAATATTAAAAATCAGATAATAAAAACTAACCACATTTTGTATTTTATATTTTGAGACAGAATATAAAATCCCCCCCAAAAACATTAAATGCTTAATAGCCAGTGAAAATTCACGAACAATACCTTACAGAACTGAAACCATAAGAACTATAAAAAGAGAAATCATCAAAATGTAACAATAGTTAAATTACATAGAAACATGTTTATAAAATTTGCAGCGATATAAAAAATAAGTTATATTTTTTCCGAGATTTGTGATTAGTCGCAGTTAGTAACTAAATAATAAAACAACGTTGAAATTACATTGTATACAATTCCGTCTTATATGCAAATCAACTATAATAAAAAAAAATAGTTCCATTGTTTCAAAACAGGTTTGGTAAAAAACATTAGGTTTTACATAAGTCTACAAATTTACACCTAAATGAAAATGAGTTTTTATTGAAATGTTCATTACGTAAAAATAATATAAATAATAGAAATCATTAACTCTGTAGCAGCACAGAAATGATAATTACTCGAAAACTACATTTACAATTTTAAAAGTTTTCAAATCCAAATTTCATTCACATTATGTAATAACTTTCTCTTCGAAAATAAATTAGGTTGTTACTATATTCCTCCATTTTATTAAGTTATATAAATACGCAGAAATTTGCTACTTTAGCTTTTATTTATAGCAACAAACAACGTCTTCGAAGTATGCCACCAAGCCAAAGCCCAACTTTAAATGCAAAACAAGAAGTTCTTCTACAGTTATATTAAATGTATAAAATATGAACAGTATACAAACGGTAGTTACTCAATAACTATAAATTATTGCAAATTTTTGTAAATATTAAAATAAAGCGTTCATATTCTTAAAACACTATCACTAATATAAAGTAGATTTTTTCTGAAAACTTTAAAAAAATTCCGTTTAGGAAGAAGGTACAACATTTTAAATGTATTTATTACACATACACAGACATGTATGTTGATTATATTATTTAGGAACTCGTTTTAACTAATTTAGGTTACATTTACCCTAAAAACTTTGCAAGTATCATCCATAGACAAACTCGAATAAGAAAGAAATTCGAATAACTGGTTCTCAAGCTATAAACAAACAGACATTAGATTTGACTTTGTATTAATATATTATAAAGATTATATATTTTCCATTATACATTATCGGCTTTACTTGATGCCAATAAGATTTACTTAGACGGAAGAGCAACGTACAGTGCAGGTAATTTGAAAGCCATTATCAGGTTACTCAATCTTTTCTGGCGGTTTAAACTTTAAAAACTGAACTAGCTCTCTCGGCCAATTTGCTTGATACTGTTACTAACATATTGTTCTAAAAACACAAATGCAGATACACGCAATCTGTCATTTTCATTAAATAAAGTAACTACAATAATAACGAACAAGAAGTTGCCAGGTGTCTGTTATCTCTCCCCTAATGATTATGCAGAGAGCAATTAGATGCAGTGGGTTAGTAATATTTTAGTATTAAGAAAGGGAAATCAGGGTTTTGATGAGCTGTTTAAAGAACTGAGTTTAATTAACTGACTGTTATCTGTCAAGTTTTGTTTTTAGATAAGCTACGATAATACTAAAATAGAGGGGATAAAACTGTAATGAGACAAGATGATCGATTGTAAGGTTATTTAGATATTAAGTCAATTACTTGTTTACAAATTATGTATTATTTTTATTTTCTATCTTTAAACTTTGGATTTGTTGTTGAGGTAACTTTGTTTTGATGGTTATATCATGCATTTAGTTGAAAATTTTCCACTTTAGAACTTATTTCATTTAGAGTTTCCGAAATCTCAAGAGAAACATTTAATTCTTGCAACCATTTTCGTAAAAATTAAAATTTTAATATCAATCATAATAAAAATAAGTTGGTTTAATACAATAGATCTAAACAGTTTTATGAAACTGGTTTTAATATCTGCAAGAGATAAATGATTTTTTTGAAATGATGATTTGTTCAGTAAAATTAGGTTAAATTTTCATAAAAACTGTTAAAGTTTTTAACTAAACTATCTAAGGAGAAAAATGTTGTATTGAAATGATTATTGTAAACAGTTCATTTCATCTCATGAATATTTTTTTTTGAAGCAGTATAAACTTTTTATTTGAAGTAAAAGACAAGTTACAATAATTGCTCAAACTGTTTTACATTTAATCTCCGAATTTTTTCGTGCTATATTTTTTCATAAATCTTATACAAATTTTATTCTGCATAAAATTGTTTTTTTTTTTTTTAATGAAACACCACAATAATTTATTAGTAAATGTGCCGTAAACGTTTTACATAAAATAAATTCTTCCCATTGTTATTTAAAATAGTTTGTTTAAATTGGAAAAATGTATTATAATATATTTTAGTAATTATTTCCTTTAATTTATTTATGCAGTTTATTTTGTACAGTGTTTTTTTTTTCAAAAGTTAATTATAATTTAGGTGTCATTCACTGCATACAAATTACATAAATTAAACTATTAAATATTAACTTAATGTAGGATTTAAATTCAAACAAAAAAGAAACAAATAAAATACAAATACATTTCTTTAAATATCCGTTTTTAATTCTAAAATGTACGTCCTAATTAGTATTTAATATTTACAAATTTCGTAAAGTAAAAAAAAAACCATTCTAGAACACTTACAAATTTGGAAATATATTTTGCAATAATATTTATATTATTTTTGAATCTTACATGTTCACAAAAACCTAAAATATAATATTTCTTAAAATTTTACAAATGCAAGCTTTGTCCATGATTGATTCGCCTATTACAGTATTTAGAAGACAGCCTCTCTGACAAAGGAACAGGCTAAATAACAAATAATAATTTATAGATATAGTTGAGACATGAACTTACAAGTTAAAAAATAAAATTATTGTTAAATTATTTAAACGTATAGGCCTACACAATTCAATATGGAAATAGGACAATAAAATCTAATCGACTTTCTAGGCCTTTATACAGATATGGTAATACATTATTATTTATAATATTGACTACAGGTACTATTTTTGTAAAAACTTCTTTTGTTTTGTATCTCTTGTAATTGACAAATTGTTTTAAATAATATATATGCTATTGACTTGCTAACGCATTTTAAAAACTAAATTAAAAAACAGTGCTTCATTTTTTAAGTTCAATCTTACAGGTTAGTCTTCTAATAAAACAACACAAATAAATAGTTAAAGGAATTCATATCCGCAGTAACTGGAGAAATTTGATAAATACATTTGCAGAACTTTACTAAATACTCAGCGTTTTCGTTTTGAAATCTGTTCACATTTTAAAGAACGTGAAATAAAGGTCAACATTAAAAATATCGGTCTAATATGCTTACTATACATATGAATGAATACTTGAAAATCACAACAAAACAAACATTAAAGATACAAGATAAAGTTTACGAGATAAAAACAATGATAGTTTTACATAATGGTACCTTTATCAAAATTATGTTTAGTCGAACGTAAATTCGAATATCGGTGATGAGTAACCGATTATAATTATTAGTCCTAATATTACCAGCTTTATGATCTAAATTGAACGTTCCAATTCGTAGTTCCTATTACTGGATTACATCGGGCAGAGGATTATTTCAGTACATTAGAAATATGAAATCATGTAATCTAAATCCATCAAGTTCTGCAGAATAAACATAATGCATTCATTTAATTAAATGTTTTCCATTTTACTTTAGTTTAATTATTTGTTTACCAAAATATACTTGACATATGTTTAAATTATAATAAAGCAATTAAAAAAATAAATAAAATTGAAACGATTTCCAAAGGCATGGTTTATATTGGCCAGAGAAAACCTGATTTTGACGAATTTGTTGAAAATGTGTAGTGCATTTTAGCCTGCCCTTGAAATTAGTCTAAGCCCTAAGGCTTTTGAGTTTCTTTTATTGTTTTTAATTGACAGTGTTTTACTACTATATTCCATCATTGATCATTCTCGTGTTTTTTTAATATTATTACATAATATTAAATTTATATTTTTAAAGATAAATCAAATTATTAAATGAAAACCTAACTTTATAATAGATAATTTATGTGCGTTGCGTTCTTTGTGATTTATATACCACACAAATTCTATAATTATGGAAGTATTGTGTTGTTGTATTTAAAAAAGGACAATGAGACTAATAAGTCAATAAAACATATATTTTAAAATGTTAATTAGGAACCATTTATAAAAAGAAATTTGAATTAAAATATTCCAGACAATAAAGAAAAGTTGTATGAGTATTGCTTAATGTAGAATGAAAAATCGATAGATTGCAGACTATATTTTATAATTTAGGATAAAAAACCACCCACCATCTAAAAATAAAAGCTCAAAGTGTAAAGCAGCTGACTTATTGAAACTAATTGTAAAAATTTAAATTTAAAAACAAATTATTAATAATTACTATTCTTTCAATGGAGGCTATTTTTCTAAAAGTCCAGACTTTTGCCAAGAAAATTTTGAGGTAAAACCATAGACTTTTTCAACTCAAGGGTCTGCTCCAGTAAACGAGAAAGCAACCGGAAACGAAAGCGCTTCTCACTATATCCCTATATAAACAGTGCAATTTATTGCAGCTGAACTCTTCGACATTGCCTCATTTCAAACCATTTTATAAGTCTATTATTTGTAATTGAGTGTTGAAAAAAATTTAATATTCTTTATAAAATTTCGGACCCGGCTTGTAAATTACTTTTCATTAATAATTTTTTATTGTGTTAGGGAAAAAATTCAAAATTTGTACTTAAAAAATGTCAATTACATAACAAATCAAAAGCATTAAAAAAAATTGCAAAACGGATGCTTATTGTGACTGTGCTTAAAATGAGACCTTGCAAACAATTTTATGATAAAAAATAAACAAAATAAATGGTTTGAAATTTAACATTGCTCTTATGGGATAAAAATCCAAGATGGCCGCAACTACAGCAGACCATTAATAGACAAATTGTTACTAATTTAGATCCTAAACTTTTAGTTATTACAGTAAAATGTGAAGGTTGTGTTATGAAACTTATGTCAAATAAACTACTGAATTATTAATGATATTATAAATTTTAATAACTGCGAGTGCATCAGTGATGTGCTAATAAGGGTGCAGAGTTATTTTGAGAGTCAGGGAAACAAATTTAAAAAACGACGTTGGTAACACAACGGTGGGTGTTGGGACAGGAAAGAGCAACTTAAGTTTTAATATGCCTGCAACCTGTATTGTATTATTGATTAATAGTTGTTTTACGTCGTCGGTATTGTGTTTCTTCAAAGCTGGTTTATCTTTGTCACGTAGTTTGAACTTGCTGAGAAGGCAGGCTTAATTATATTTGTGTACAAGAAATTACCGTGTTAAGGCATAACTTTCAAATTATATTATTACCGGCAGTTAACCAGTTAAATTGTAAGTCAGACCATCGCTATTATTATATAAATAATACAAGGGAAAATCGCTCCAGTAGATATTAAAACGAACGGATTTCAAAAATACACTATAAAAAATCCTAAATTTACACAATATGAGTAATAATAATTTTACCTATTTTGTTACCGTCGAGTGACTTCTTCTGCGTTCTTTATATATGACGAGTTTCATAAACTATGTTTCATCATCAGATGTAATAAATTACCAGTTCACATAACACACAACACAACAACATGCAACTCACGACACATAACACATATCAGTTGTCCAGTAGATGTCTACTACGGCGGCGGTCAAACGACAACTGATTACAAGTGGTGTTCCGTTGCTGAGACTCGGAGATCCTTATAGCCGTGTCGAACAATATGTTGGATATAAAAATGTAAATTATCATTGAATTACATGTATTTACTGTATTTATAAGCCTTATAAAGTTGCATAATATTGTTGTGTTGTGTGAACTGGTCATTTATTATATCTGATGATGAAAAATAGTTTTTGAAACGCGTCATACATAAAGAACGCAGATGAAATCACACGACGGAAATAAAGTAGGTAAAATATTTATGATCAATAGTGACTTAGATACTCATACAAATTAAAAAACAAAACACAATATGAGTATTATTTACACAAATTTTACTATCTGCGTAATATAGGTCACATTGAAATAACTGAGAGAATAAAGCACCTGCCTGACTATAACAGTCAACTTTGTTACTTGCGAAAATTTAATTTTTGCCTTGCACGCTCTCTGCTATGAGTGGAACTAATTTCCAAAGTTAATTTTAAAGCTCATTAAGGAAGGTACAGTAAATCACTTTAAGTATGTTTTTGAGTCGCGTTCTATTAGTTTTCATATACTTCTATTTAAATTGTTTACAAATTGTATAACGCTGAAAACGAAACAGGAAAATATTTCTGATAATTATTGTAAAATATTAAGGATGCCGTTTCCAATATGGTGGATGAGTGTTTTCATGAGGCGTTTAGTAGAAATTTGATTACAGGTAAATATTTCCAAGCTTATAAAATTATAGCGAGAGTGTCTACTTAGGACTTTAATGTTTATATTCTCTAAATTATCGCAGCAAAACCATGTGTAATAACAAGAAGTAGCAACAAAAACAATAACTGAAAAATGTGAGAATGTTTATTTTAGTTTCAGAAATATACTTAAAGATACAATCGTAATACTGACATTAATTGTTATTTTTTTTAATAATCTCCCAAAGTTGACTGGTCTATAAACTTAATTCAAATCCCGGCTCATTCACTTCTTTCTCTAACTTTGTAAATTAAAATTTACAGATGTTTAAACTTTAGGCTTTGAATCCAACCAAAACTGTTTTCAGTGGCTGCATTTTCACGTTAATTCTTTTACCAAATTGTTTTGAATGCACGATAATTTAGATGAATATTATCTGCATTAAGAAACTAAAACAGATTTTGTTTGCATAACGTATTTACTTTAAGCTAGTGAAACTAATGATGCCGGTAGAGTGATGTAGCTTAACGTTACTATCCATTCTCAAAATGTTTTAAATTAAATTGCATGCTCCCGACTTATATTAATAAAAGATATTTCATCGGTATGGAAAATTAACTGTATATTTTTGTATACACACTTTAATTCGTAAGCTAAAACTCAAATTCGTTATACGCAATTGATACTTTCAGTTGAAATATTAAATAGAAATGAGACAATTTTATAATAGCAGCGGTACCAATCTTTTACATACATAAGTTAAGGAATTTCTTTAAAATGTTTAATACGAAAATTAGGTCAACTACTGACAGTCTTGTTTAGGATAGTGATTCTAATACTCGTATAACCTGCTCCCTGCAGCTAACTGTTTCCCGCATAACATTAGAGGAGGAGCTGAAGGGACAATTTTCACCTAATGGCCCACTACTATATCTGGGCTATTGCAAAACAAATCAGCGTTCATAATATCAGCTTACAACATTCTTGGTCGTTAAGAAGAACAAAATTACATAATAATAATTTTATATCCTAAATTGAGACGCAAAAAGGGTAGTCGCTCATTTACAATAATTTACTGATTAGTTCTGTCCTGAAGTTTTGTAAAAAAAAATCAGCTTTATGTTTATAACACTTATCTGACATTCCTACTGTATTCATCTGTCTACTTCTCCCTGTATTTACTCATAGTTTAACCGTTAACTATTATTTGTGTTTTAATTTTAGTTTTCACTCGGAAATTACCAAGATACGTTGAAATCTGTAGTGAATTAGTGAATTATAACCCTTTTATATTATAAAGCCTTCAATTTGTATAATGAACTAGCTGGCCTGATCCGGCTTTGCACGGTTAGACAAATCAAAGTTAAATGTATATTAACAAAAATAATATATCAAAAAATATATTACACTATGTATTCTTATGGGGATTTTTAGTAACTTTGACCCCCCCAAACTCCACTAAAATTTCGAATTTTTATGAAAACCTTTCTTAGCGAGCACCTAGGGCTCTAGAGGAAGCTACATACCAAATTTTATTCCAATCATCAGTTCGATGATATTTTTTAGTAACATTTACGTCTCCCAAACCCCCTTAAAATTTCGAATGTTTATGGAAACCTTTCTTAGCGAGCACCTAGGGCCCCTAGAGGAAGCTACATACCAAATGTAATTCCAATCCGTTTGGTGGGTATTTTTTAGTAACTTTGACCACACCAAACCCCCCTAAAATTTAGATATTTTTTTTGAAAACCATTCTTAGCGAGCACATAGTGCCCTAGAGGAAGCTACATACCAAATTTCATTGCAATCCGTTCGTTAGTTTTTGAGATTTCGTGAGTGAGTGGTATTTTGCGTATATATATATAGATTAATTTTCAGTATCCAGACCAATAATTGAATTACATAAAATACATTTCTGTCAGGTGACCTTTTAAAAGATAGGTACGACTCATTTTGGGACGGTTGTCCCATCAAAGTATCCGATCACTCAACCGAGGTAGTGACACAATACATTGTTACCGTCACTCAAACTTATTGTTAGGTAATATGAAGTGTTTTGTGTATTATTTTTTAATGTAGTGACGACCTCAGTTGAGGGATTTTGTACTATATCTGATGATGGGATTACCGACCCAAAACGCGTCATAAATATGAAAACAAAGCCGCTTGACGGAATCAAATGTAATAATACACTTTACTCAAATTTGTAAATAAAACTTGAAATGTTTTTTTTTTGTACCTGATTAAGACCCGTACATAATTAAAACACGGTATAAATAAGCTAAAAACCTAGTAACACTGTGACTATCAAGGTAATATAATTATATTCATGTGTAAAAAATTACTTATTAAGCCAGATTATTGTACAAGTCTACTTTCCACACACTAAGAGGTATGCAGTACGTTATCAGCAAGTCAAATACCAATATTTTAGCAAACGACGCCATTATGTCTCCCCAGATACTACCCACACAAATAATCAAACGGCCGTTATGAGAAGACTGTGGTTACTGGTTATCATGTACTGGAGTTTAATCATGAAAAGTATATTTCCTTTACATCCGAAACACTTAAAAATGTACACACTATACGGTTTAAAATTTTAAATTGTAGTGTGCTTCTATTATTTATATTTGTATGGTATAATAAGTATGACTACAGTTTTTTTATGAACGGAAATTTACAAATTATACTGTTTATTACTTCAAGTTATATTTTTTACCTAATTTTCTGCCTGAAATTAACTGTTTTCTCCCGGAATTGATCCTATCAATCAGTTCTTTGTTCTACCCTTATGTTTCGTACAGTAAGAGCTAATAGTTGATATTAAAAGAAAATATTTCAGGCTAAATATTTTGATACTTATATTAAGAGATTTATTAACTCTGAAAAACATAAATTGTTTATATTATTAGAGTTATAGTTATTAGTCAGTTTAAAAAAGTATTCTTCTTTTTTGATTCGATTGCGTATGAAGAACTCGACTGAGGTTTTATATATAATTTATTTATCACTCCGGAGGTAATGTGTGCAAACGTACGGTTGTAGTAGATTATATATTGTATATGGCATATACAAAATCGTGACATTGACACAAACACTTTTCGCAAGCGTCCAGTAACCAGGTCACAGCAACTCCACTCACCATCCAGCAATTCCCCAACCCATAAATTTGGCATATTTAGTGCACAATTTTAGTAGTTAAACAACTTTACTACATGTAGTTTTGAGCTACTATTTTATAAAAAGGCGTAAAATAAAAAATGTGTAATTTTAAAATTTTGAATAAAAAATTTTGATTTTTTTAAACATTTCAAATTAGGTTGAACTTTTTACAGTTAAAATCGTTTACCTAATTTTGTATAAAATATTCGTAATCGAATTTTCTTAGTTCAAACCACATTTAAACTTAATAACTCTTACAAGAAGTCAGATTTTATAAATTTAAATTATCTGCCTTAGATAATTTAGAAATGTCACAGTATAGAATACATTAGTAGGAAAATTATGTGTTTTTTTAAATACTACGTTTTGTAGACTGACTTATTGAAATCATTTTAATTATAAAATAAAACAAAAGAAAACAAAATTTTGTAAACATGCTTTGTTATCCATAAATAACATAAATAGACTCGAATAAAAAAATAAAAAATAACCCACAGATAAAATGAATTCTTAGTCAGCGAATCTGATAGCCAAAAAGCACTGGGCGTGACGTTTCCGAAACTTCGCAAGAGTACGGCCATGCTTTTTGGGTGTGTTTATTTTGTGAAAAGTAAAAAGATTTCAAGCTATGAAGCCTCATTGCAATATCAGATTCGCTGAGGAAGAATTAATTTTATCTGTGGGTTATTTTTTTATTTTTTAGTTCGATTCTATTTATTTTATTCATGGAAAGGAAAGCGTGTTTCAAAAAAAAAATGTTTTTAATTTATTTTTTACTTTTTAGTTATAGTCATAAATTGGATGTTTCCGAAAATGTTTGGTCCTCAGAGCCACCCGCCCCCCCCCCCCCTATCTGAGGGTAAATAATTTGGTTGATATATTTAAGCGAAAACGCAGTCGTATCTCGATGTGCGATACGGAAAGAGCCGAGGCGACCGTGCAACGGTCCACCCACCGGTTGAAAGGTAACGAGTTGAAGAAAAGCATGTAATGAAGAAAGTTGGAAGTTTCTTTACTTCTCTTAATAAATCTCTATATAAAATTATCGATTAGTATCTCCGCAGACGTCAAATCGACGATAGATTTCTCAGTGGTTTACGGAGTTACTAGCAATGACAAAATACTTGTAAAGTACCACTAAATAATAAGTCCGTTAGAGTGAACATAGGAATCTACATGGCCGGTAAATAATTACACTTCTACCAAATAAAGTAATGGGCAACCGGATATTGAGAGAGTACAACGCGGTTACAACTAACTACACTAACCAGTTTAGTGTAACTACACGGTTACTAGTATATTGTTTGAATGTTTCTAAGTGGAGGGAATCAAACAAAATATATCGAGATGATTGACTATCTTAATGATGGGGCCTTTTCTGTTATATCCCCGCATTTACAAACTATTTTCTAATCTCAAACTATTTTCTATAGAATGAGGCTTAATCGGGAATGTCCAAATAACTATTTATAACTACGCCATAACATATAAGGAAGGAAGTTTCCAGTTTTTGTTGATATTAGGTAAGGGTTATCGCAAACGCGTAACTTTACTATTCGACTCTAGCCTAATATTTGTGCAGACAACGACGTTGTTTTACATTTTAATGTTAAATGTTGAATACAGGTAAACATACTGTGACTAAATAGGTTAGGTTAGAACCTTTTAGGTATTTTTTTAATTATTATTTTTGCATTTCTGATGCCTTAGGTTAGCCTAGAGACGAATAGTAAAGTTGCGCATGTTTAAAAATTGATTATTATTTTTTTCCCCAACAATTATACGTTTAAATGGTGAGTAAATATTATATTTCACATTTGTAGTTCTATCCCGATTAATCCTCATTCTATAGAAAATAGTTTGTAAATGCGGGGATATAACAGAAAAGACCCTAATGATGTTCTCATTGAACAAGATGTAGCCAATAACCCACGCCAAATATTTACTTTAAGAGAGTTTTGAATGTACTCTTTTGTGCTATTTGGTAGATCTCATTCAAAATTCTAGGTGATATACTGCGTAGACATACAAAGATTCCCCTTAAAAAATAATTAACCCTTACTCTTATAATTCCAATCCAAGCAGATATATGACTTTTGTGGCATAGCCATTCAGCAAGGCTACAACTCATTCTCACTAATAACTGGTTCCAAATTACCTTACTTGACTTACGCTTCTTCGTGTAGTGACTTTATTAAGTTATTTTTTTCACAAACCTGTGTTTCTTAACAACAAAATTAAAAAAAAACTTCCAGACTTAGTAAGTACATGCAGCTGTACCAGCTGCTTTGAATCTACTACTTAACCATTTATGGTAACTCGGATGGTTCATATGGCCAACAAAATTAATTTCATTTTGATTTTATATTTTTCCTCTTGGAATCATTAGCTTTAATTTGGCACCTTATTTAAAATTTTAGTTGATATACAAAACAATTAATGTGAGTACAAGGCAAATCGCAGTCTTGTGTTTGCGATTAGACTTCAATTAATTTGATACGATTTTATTGAGATTTTTTCTTTTATAGCATTTTCAGAAAAAAAAACGTACACTTTTCTCAGGTAACGTAAGAGGTACATAATGAAACTGCATATATCCTGTAAACAGATTTTCAAATTTAAAAGTTTATAATGTAATTTATAGTAACTTACATAATCATATTTTTTTATGTTTTTGACGTTTACAAAAAACCTGTTACAAAAATATATTTTCTTTATTTTATGAAAACTATATACCAAGTGTTTTAAAATAATTAAGCTTTAAGGCAAATTATTTGTATAATTTAAGTGGCTAATGAGAAAATTTGTTCCTAAATTTGGGAAAATTAACATGCGCGAGATAGGTTCATCCGACTTCTGCATTCCGAAATGTGTAGTTCCACCTATTTGCATTTTAAATCTCAGAAACACATAATGAGTAATAAAAGGTAAGAAAGGAAACCGTTTACAATTTTTTTTGTTGTTTTCTAATAATTAACTTATATTACTCAGCAAGTGTTAAAATTATTAAAATTACATATTTGCGATAGAAAAATTCAAAGACTAGTAAATATAATATCTTGATCTTTTCATTTTGGAAGTCAGGACCATTTAGTTCAGATAATACTTACAATACATGAAAAATAGGTCTTGTGATTTTTTTGCAATAACAAAACTATCCTGTAACTTTTAGTAAAATTAATTTGAGATACTTATCTGTTGTTAGAATACTAACTATACATTTTATTACAATTACAATTAATTTGGCTTATAGAAAAGTCTCTTCATAAAGGGATTGTACCCTTAAGAGAAAGTTTTGTATAAAATAAGGTATGGTTCATCCATTTATCAAACCTTTCATTTCAAGTGTAAACACCCACTACGTCAGATTCGTGTATATCAATATTTAGCTGTCTTTAAAAATCAATTGTAATTTTAGAACAGTTCATTGAAAGGGATTGTAATTTTAAGGTAAAGTGATTCCAAATAATTACCATTTTGGTCTATTCTCTAACCAATACCTTCGTTTTAAGTATAGGCCTACACATCGTATAAGTCAGACTTGTAGATTCAAGATTTAAATATCTTTAAATGAATTGGGCTTATGCTAAAGTTACTTAAAAGAAATTGTGCTCTTATGGTACATCTTCCAGATTAGTAATTAAAATACATTAGTTTACATTATAATATAGATAAAAAACAGAAACTATTTTTTCATTCTAATAATGACAGGTTTAGTCTTTATTAAAAATTCATATAATGTTTACATCATATTATACAATTAATTTTAGTAGAAGATTAATTCCAGTATTTAATTAAATACTAAAGTTAAAATATGTTTCATTCACAGGAAACAGTAAACTGAAAGGTTCAAGAGGAAGTTCGAGTGTAACTCTTTCTTAGTTACCAGCGAACAAAATTTACTCTTAAACGTAATTATACTGAAATCTACTTACCGTTACTGAGGAAACATTCTGCAGTTTTACCTAAATTAAAATTATAACACAATATACCTATTTAAATTCAAAACATTTTGAGAAACTGGCTATTCAATTATTTCTTTAAATGTTAATTAATTCTAAAGAATAGATGAAACCTTTCAAAAGCTTAAGTTATTATAATTTGTCACAGCGATACACTCGCAGTTTATATATTTCATAAAACTCCTTAATTTACTTCTTTAAAATTAATAACACAACTTCAGCTTTACACAGCCTATGTAAATAATATATTGATTTTTGCTTTCAAGAGTTAAAGAAATTTAAATTTGTTATAGTAAAAGAAGAGTTAAAAGGAAATACTTAGAAAAAATAACATAAGCTTACATATTTCCTAGTTAGTTAATATTTGTGGATTGTTCTTTCACTTTTGTTTATCAGAAAGGCATGTATCTAGAACTGTTTCGGATGTAACTAGAATTTTAATTTAATATGATTATTAATTTAACTTAAATAGTAGAGTGATTTCATTTTAGAAAATTTAAATTTAGCGGAGTTAATAAATGCAAGAATGTAATATAACATCGTTTTTACAAAACTAATGAAGCAATGAACAACCGAATTTATTGTAACTTTAGCAATTTTTAGTTTAATAGTACATTGCCAATGTACTATTAATGCTATTGTAACATATACATAATAACAAAGCACCCGTCGAGTTTTACTAATATTTAGGATTTTTTTTAAAGCATAAATCCTCTCAATAAAATGTTTTTGTAAATTACATGTTATAATTAATTGTATTACACGCAGCTAGGAGAAATTCACACGTTAGCTTCCTATACTGGTCTGGTATAGTTGTAAAGTAAAAGCTACTGCTAATATTATAACATCAACACTAAATATAAAAAAGACATTGAACAAAGATGTTGTTTCTTTATGTATTCATACAATATTCACAATGCATTTGAAATAAAACATTTGAGCTTATAAGTTTGTTTTGAGATTTAAATTTATTATTAGATTAGAAAGGATCGCATAAATATATTCAATTTTTCCATGCAAAGTATGTCCTGAACATAGTTTTCATCACAAAGTATATAAATATAAACCAGTATTTTTAATTGATGCAAAACTCATTTTGCTAAATACATTTAATATTATTTGCTGCCGTTTCAAAATGTATAAGGTGGACTGAGCTTTATTTTAGAGTCTGCATTGAATTCAAGAGTTTTTATTCAATAAGTAACACACAATTATTAACAATTAGTAACACAAACAATTATGAACTACATACAAATTTGTATATTCAGAAACTCATAACTAATTAAATTTTAAATAGAAATGTTGATCATACTGCATATGTTTAAGAGATTTTCAAATTGTTGTAATCTTCAACCAATGGGAGCATAAAATATTT
This sequence comes from Philaenus spumarius, assembly GCA_018207615.1. Classification (NCBI taxonomy): domain Eukaryota; kingdom Metazoa; phylum Arthropoda; class Insecta; order Hemiptera; family Aphrophoridae; genus Philaenus; species Philaenus spumarius. Next base: position 17,152 of record JAGFPH010006272.1, read on the forward strand.
ATTTTTGGGTGATTTTGCAAACTAAAACCCGATAGAACGCGTAACATAAATTTCAATTTAAAAGCCAATACTACATTTAAAAGCAATTTATTACGTTTTTGGTTTGAAAAATATTGAAAATATATTTTTTTAGCGTATGATTACTTTAATTGGCATTACTATATTCTCTTTAGGGAGTTTTTAACCTGCTTGCGTTATTAGTACTCTACACTCTACATAAAGAAACACCTATATTGCATTTTTGGTAGCATTTTAAAACTGTAACTCATGTTAAAGCTTATCTAATAGAATTTTTAATTTTAACTGTTTTTAATGTATCAATAAAAATGTAGGTTTGATTATTTTGAGATACTTACTAAACTAGGTAAGTTACTACATCAATATATACATAGACATGTTTGTAATGATGTAAATTCAATTAAATGTATTAGACGTGTTTCCTAGAATAGCAGCTTCGTCATTTATAATTGTTAGACAAATCAATAATATCTCCCCTCTAGTAAAGTTAAACTACTTTAAAACTTTTTTTATCAAGTAAATATATTTTTTATAAAGCGTATTGATAGGAATATTTAGTCTTTAGAAAGAACATAATTTTACAGCATTTCACTACTGAACGTATCGCTAAAGTAGGCTTTACATCTTGTACCCTTCAAAGAGGTAAACATTCAATCTAGCCAACAATACATATCAAGAAACCTTGACAATGCAAGTTGTCACACCACATTACTCTAAGTGTATGCGGATGGTTGACTTAGAATGCAAAGCCTCAATGCAAGATTACGAATCTAGGTCGGCAACTCAATCGGGAGCTTTTGCTTTTTTGCATTAGTGCCGTGGCAATAAAGTAAATGTAATTGCTAAATGGTGCTTGAGCGTGCGTACTGCGAAGGAAAGTAAGTATACCCAGGATACAACGAAATATTTTAACTAAGTTGTGTTTTGCACGGTTTTAGATTTAACAAAATTGTATATAGCGTGTGAAGCAGAAAATTATACATCAATGTAATAAGTACAAGTGTCAAATTTCCGTAACAAGTTTCAAATATTAAAATTTCAAGTGTTGACGGAAGAGGAAAAGGTGGAAAGCCCTTATTATTTATAATGATCCCTGAAAAAAGAGTTTAAGTAAAACTTCAAGAGTATTGTATGTCACTAGCATGATGTATTAATACAACACTTCAACTGGCTATTCACTGGCCAGTTAGACAAAAGTAGACGAGGGAGCAGCGAGTAGAGTGTGGGCCATTTTAATGCAAAAGTTGTAGGGGTACCTTGATGTAACAATAACATACTAAAGCCTCACTTGGGCCAGTTAGACAAAAGTACACGAGTTAGCAGCGAGTAGAGTGTGGGTCATTTTAATGTTAAAGTGGTGGGGGTACCCTATTATAGCCTATTCCAACATAAACTAAAGGCTCCCTTGTGCAAGTAGATGAATGAAAACGAGGAAACAGCTGGTAGTGTTTGTACCATTTTAGGAGAAGGTAGTGTTGGTAATCGTATCTAACCTAACTTAACCTAATCTAACCATTTTAAAATATTAAATACATATTAGATATTTAATAGTAAACGCTTTTCTGGTAAATTTAAACACACTTATTATAAGGGTAACGTATTAAACATAACTTACAATTTAGTTGTTTAGTTATTGTTTTTGACCTTGTTTTGTGGTTCGGGGTTTTTATTTAAATCAGTGTAATTTTGTCGCTACAGTGCTCTTTTATTTGTTTAACACTTATTATGTTTCGTAGTGAACATTTACAAGGCCTTTCGTACTCCGTTTCATATGGTAATATTTCCCCTGCTCTTATATACAGTTCTTTTTTTTTACGTTTTGCTGTTTATGATTGTTGAGTTCTTTTACAGCCACGTTTAAATATTTATTAACTATAACATTATAACAATTGTTAGAACATGATTTATTGGTGCTTATTTTATAGTTTGAGTTTGACTGTTTTTTTCTTGAGCTTTGACAACAATATTTAAAAGTACTACTTCTATAACTCAACTTTTGATTAAAAAAAATATATCATTTTAACTCTGATTTATAATAAACATACTTAATACTTCCTCTTAATAAGTAATATTTCCAAGACTTGAATCAGACTTGTATAAATGTTGCAGTTAAAGTCAAGAAATTATTATAATATTTTCTGAACTTAGTTAAAGTGAATAATGAGGAGTCACAGTTATGACAAAAGACAAGAGGGTTTATAAAATCATAAGTTTAAATAATTTATTAATTGTATTGGCATTCAAATACGTTGGAAATACAACTAAAACGAAGCTCTGGAGGTAGAGCCGAGTTTTTATAAGATTTATAATCTCCTTTACCTGCTTGTACATAACTTTTACTGGAATTCCTAAACTAGGATTTATGGTGTCATTAATTACTTCTAACTAGTTAAAAAGTATGTACATAAAAAACATAGTTAATGTTTAGGAACTTTAATTGTATATTTATTTTTTGATATTTGCAACTGTATTTTATCAAATTATCAAGGTGCATTATAAACCCAGTCAAGTTTTCTATATTGTATATTTAGTTAAGATTTCATCTTAGTTGAACATTGCAATATTAAGAAATTAAAACTGATCTTGGTGATCAATAACAACTATTGTCATGACTCACAAAGCTTGATGAAAACTTTTCATTAGTGGACTCCTTGCCTGCAATATAGTTTTATTCTGAAGATTATTAATTTAAAACTTTTATTAGGATCAATCAGAGTAAAACATAATAATAAGTGAAGTATACAAAGTGCAATAATTATTACGAATAAATAACAATTAATTATAAAATATGATATTCCGTTCTCATATAGAATGTAACAGACTGTAGGTGTGTAGCATGTTAGCACGCAAATTACACTTGGTTTCAACTAAAATCCTTCTAATTCTTACTTGAATTATTTAGAAAAAATATTTTTAATATCAGTGCTCCAAAAGACATGTATTGAGTTTTCGAGTCGGTTTTAGAAGAAATTTTGTAAAAGAAACTGAACCAAAGTGTTGATTATTATTGTTTTAAACTTTTATGCCAATGATTATTTACTACTTATAATTTTGTTATATTTGAACAGTAAAAATAACAAAAATAGATTTATTATTTTACTTGGGTTTTCCATTTGCTAACAAAAAATAGGTCATAACAAAGGAACAAACAGTTAAATCTATTACCAATGTTATACAATATAAATTATCAGCTCCGAGCTTATTTTAAATTGATAAACCAAGCAGCTAACATTTAAATAAGAAACTTGTTAGAAATTCAATTTTCATTTCTCTGAAGTTCTACATTTGCTTAATTATAAATTATATAACTTTAGTAACTTATTTTTATACATGTCGGGACGTTTAGTCGAAAAAGCCATGTGTTTTGGAGCCAAAACTCCATCATCAGTTAACTATCACTCCGAGGAGATCATCGCACATTAAAATAAATACAAGTTACATATAACGGATACATGGAAATTAAAACCCTCATTTTCACTCCCATAAGTGAAGGGTATAATACTGCAGAGAAAGCTCAAGAAAAGAAGACCTACAAGTTGTTATATTTACTTTCCTTCTGTTTGTGACTAATGGTACCCTACTTTTATATAAGTGGGAGCGGAACGAATGTTGGTCGTTTAATATGCCGTTTATGTTTTACTACTTTATATATTTTCTACTTTTTGTACCATTTATTAGACTAACTTTCCTACATAGTATATGTGTATGTCTTCTACACTAGAATGGAAGTCGCCTGGGCTACACTGTCAGAAAGGCGACGTGCTTAGTTAGAGTTGGATTTGTTGTTGGGGATATGAACTCGTAACGTTCACTGAACGCTTTCCCAGTCTGGCCTTTGTAGCCTAACACGTATTGCAATCTAAACATGTTTCTTTACAAACCAAAGACCTTCTCTTAGTTGGTTTGTCGATTTTATGTTTCAGCTTTTTAAATAAAATG
>JAGFPH010006272.1:41839-62928 GCA_018207615.1 Philaenus spumarius
CATTTTATTTAAAAAGCTGAAACATAAAATCGACAAACCAACTAAGAAAAGGTGTTTGGTTTGTAAAGAAACATGTTTACAGTAGATTGCAATACGTGTTAGGCTACAAAGGCCAGACAGGGAAATCGTTCAGTGAACGTTACATAGTGCATATCCCCAACAACAAATCCAACTCGACGTCTAACTAAGCACGTCGCCTTTCTGACAGTGACCATAGCCCAGGCGACTTCCATTCTAGTGTAGAAGACATACACATATACTATGTAGGAAAGTTAGTCTAATAAATGGTACAAAAAGTAGAAAATATATAAAGTAGTAAAACATAAACGGCATATTAAACGACCGACATTCGTTCCGCTCCCACTTATATAACAGGACCATTAGTCACAAACAGAAGGTAAGTAAATATAACAACTTGTAGGGCTTCTTCTCTTGAGCTATCTCTGCAGTATTATACCCTTCACTTATGGGAGTGAAAATGAGGGTTTTAATTTTCATGTATTAGTGTTATATGTAACGTGTATTTAGTTTAATGTGCGATGATCTCCTCGGAGTGATAGTTAACTGATGATGGAGTTTTGGCTCCAAAACCCCTGACTTTTTAAATAAATAAGGTATTAAGTTATATAATTTATAATAAAGCTAATGTAGAACTTGGGAGAAATGAAAATTGAATTCCTAACAAGTTTCTTATTTAAATGTTGGTTGCTTGGTTTATCAAATTAAAATAAGCTCGGAGCTGAACATTTATATTATATTAACATTGGTAATAGATTTAATCGTTTGTTTCTTTGTTATGACCTCTTTTTTGTTAGCAAATGGAAAACCCAAGTAAAATAAATACATTTATTTTTGTTATTTTTCTGTTCAAATACAACAAAATTATAAGTAGTAAATAATCATTGGCATACAAGTTTAAAACAATAATAATGAAGACTTTGGTTCAGTTTCTTTTACAAAATTTCTTCTAAAACCGACTCGAAAACTCAATACATGTCTTTTGGAGCACTGATATTAAAAATATTTTTTCTAAATAATTCAAGTGAGAATTAGAAGGATTTTAGTTGAAACCAAGTGTAATTTGCGTGCTAACATGCTACACATCTACGGTCTGTTACATTCTGTATAAGAACGGAATATTATATTTTATGTATTCGTAATTATTGCACGTTGTATACTTCACTTATTATTATGCTTTACTCGATCCTAATAAAAGTTTTAAATTAATAATCTTTAGAATAGAACTATATTTCAGCCAAGGAGTCCACTAATGAAAAGTTTTCATCAAGCTTTGTGAGTCATGACAATAGTTGTTATTGATCACCAAGATCAGTTTTCATTTCTTAATATTGCAATGTTCAACTAAGATGAAATCTTAACTAAATATACTATATAGAAAACTTGACTGGGTTTATTATAAATAATGCACCTTTGTTAATTTGATGAAATACAGTTGCAAATATGAAAAAATAAATTTACTATTAAATTTCCTAAACAATAACTATGTTTCTTTTATGTAAATACTTTTTAACTAGTTAGAAGTAATTAATTAATGACACCATAAATCCTACTTTAGAAATTCCAGTAAAAGTTATGTACATGCACGTAAAGGAGATTATACATCTTATAAAAACTCGGCTCTACCTCCAGAGCTTCGTTTTAGTTGTATTTCCAACGTATTTGAATGCCAATACAATTAATAAATTATTTAAACTTATGATTTTATAAACTCTCTTGTCTTTTGTCATAACTGTGACTTCTCATTATTCACTTTAACTAAGTTCAGAAAATATTATAATAATTTCTTGACTTTAACTGCAACATTTATACAAATCTGATCCAAGTCTTGGAAATATTACTTATTAAGAGGAAGTATTAAGTATTTTTATTATACATCAGAGTTAAAACGATATATTTTTTTAATCAAATGTTGAGTTATAGAAGTAGTACTTTTAAATATTGTTGTCAAAGCTCAAGAAAAAAACAGTCAGTACTCAAAATATAAAATAAACAACAATAAAATAAATCATGTTGTAACAATTGTTATAATGTTATAGTTAATAATTAATTAAGCGTGGCTGTAAAAGAACTCAACAATCATAAACAACAAAACGTAAAAAAAGAACTGTATATAATAGCAGGGGGAATATAGCAGGGGAAAGGTCTTGTAAATGTTCCTTACGAAACATAATAAGTGTTAAACAAATAAAAGAGCAGTGTAGCGTCAAAATTACACTGATTTGAATAAAACCCCGAACCACAAAACAAGGTACAAAACAATAACTAAATAACTAAATTGTAAGTTAAGATTAATACGTCACCCTTATAATAAGTGTGTTTAAATTTACCAGAAAAGCGTTTACTATTAAATATCTAATATGTATTTAACATTTTTAAATGGTTAGGTTAGGTTAAGTTAGGTTAGATACGATTACCAACACTACCTTCTCCTAAAATGGTACAAACACTACCAGCTGTTTCCTCGTTTTCATTCATCTATTTGCACAAGGGAGCCTTTAGTTTATGTTGGAATAGGCTATATTAGGGTACCCCCACCACTTTAACATAAAAATGACCCACACTCTACTCGCTTCTCCCTCGTCTATTTTTGTCTAACTGGCCCAAGTGAGGCTTTAGTATTATATTTTTACATCAATGTACCCCCACCACTTTTGCATTAAAATGGCCCACACTCTACTCGCTGCTCCCTCGTCTACTTTTGTCTAACTGGCCAGTAAATAGCCAGTTGAAGTGTTGTATTAATACATCATGCTCGTGACATACAATACTCTTGAAGTTTTACTTAAACTCTTTTTTCAGGGCTCATTATAAATAATAAGGGCTTTCCACCTTTTCCTCTTCCGTTAACACTTGAAATTTTAATATTTGAAACTTGTTACGGAAATTTGACACTTGTATTTATTACATTGATGTATAATTTTCTGCTTCACACGCTATATACAATTTTGTTAAATCTAAAACCGTGCAAAACACAACTTAGTTAAAATATTTCGTTGTATCCTGGGTATAGTTACTTTCCTTCGCAGTATGCACGCTTAAGCACCATTTAGCAATTACATTTACTTTAATGCCACGGCACTAATGCAAAAAAGCAAAAGCTCCCGATTGAGTTGCCGACCTAGATTCGTAATCTTGCATTGAGGCTTTGAATTCTAAGTCAACCATCCGCATACACTTAGAGTAATGTGGTGTGACAACTTGCATTGTCAAGGTTTCTTGATATGTATTGTTGGCTAGATTGAATGTTTACCTCTTTGAAGGGTACAAGATGTAAAGCCTACTTTAGCGATACGTTCAGTAGTGAAATGCTGTAAAATTATGTTCTTTCTAAAGACTAAATATTCCTATCAATACGCTTTATAAAAAATATATTTACTTGATAAAAAAAGTTTTAAAGTAGTTTAACTTTACTAGAGGGGAGATATTATTGATTTGTCAAACAATTATAAATGACGAAGCTGCTATTCTAGGAAACACGTCTAATACATTTAATTGAATTTACATCATTACAAACATGTTTATGTATATATTGATGTAGTAACTTACCTAGATTAGTAAGTATCTCAAAATAATCAAACCTAAATTTTTATTGATACATTAAAAACAGTTAAAATTAAAAATTCTATTAGATAAGATTTAACATGAGTTACAGTTTTAAAATGCTACCAAAAATGCAAAAAAGGTGTTTCTTTATGTAGAGTGTAGAGTATAAATAACGCAAGCAGGTTAAAAACTCCCTAAAGAGAATATAGTAATGCAAATTAAAGTAATCATACGCTAAAAAAACATATTTTCAATATTTTTCAAACCAAAAACGTATTAAATTTCTTTTAAATGTAGTATTGGCTTTTAAATTGAAATTTGTGTTGAAAGATACTGTGTTCACTGAGCTAGAACGTTTTAGTCAAGAGTTGTAATTATTTGTATTAAATTTAATAAAGATTCCTCTAAATAATAATAGTAGTACAGGTATTTCGCTTGCTAGCTTACTTTTTGTATTAACTTTCAGATCCAAACGCGTTCTATCGAGTTTTAGTTTGCAAAATCACCCAAAAAATAAATATTTTATGCTCCCATTGGTTGAAGATTACAACAATTTGAGATGCTCTTTTAAACATATGACCAACATTTCTATTTACAATTTAATTAGTTATGACTTTCTGAATATACAAATTTATATGTAGTTCATAATTGTTTGTGTTACTAATTGTTAATAATTGTGTGTTACTTATTGAATAAAAACTCTTGAATTCAATGCAGACTCTAAAATAAAGCTCAGTCCAAAAAATACTGGTTTATATTTATATACTTTGTGATGAAAACTATGTTCAGGACATACTTTGCATGGAAAAATTTAATATATTTATGCGATCCTTTCTAATCGATAATACATTTAAATCTTTAAACAAACTTACAAGCTCAAATATTTTGTTTCAAATGTATTGTGAATATTGTATGAATACATAAAGAAACAACATCTTTGTTCAATGTCTTTTTTATATTTAGTGTTGATGTTATAATATTAGCAGTAGCTTTTACTTTACAACCACACCAAGCCAGTATAGGAAGCTAACGTGTCAATTTCTCCTAGCTGCATGTAATACAATTAATTATAACCTGTAATTAACAACAACATTAATTTATTAAGAGGATTTTTGTTTAAAAAAATTCCTCAATATTAGTAAAACTCGACGGGTGCTTTGTTATTAAGTATATGTTACAATAGCATTAATAGTACATTGGCAATAATTTTACATTAATTTATAGTTTTGTAAAAACGGTGTTATATTGCATTCTTGCATTTATAAATTCCGTTAAATTTAAATTTTCTAAAATGAAATCACTCTACTATTTAAGTTAAATAAATACTCATATTAAAATTCTAGTTACATCCGAAACAGTTTACTCTACATGCCTTTCTGAGAAACAATAGTGACAGAAAAATCCATACATATTAACTAACTAGGAAATAACTAACTCTTCATTTACTATAACAAATTTAAAGTTATTTAACTCTTAAAAGCAAAAATCAATATATTAATTACATATGCTGCGTAAAGCTGAAGTTGTGTTATTAATTTTAAAGAAGTAAATGAAGGAGTTTTATGAAATTTAAACTGCGAGTGTATCGCTGTGACAAATTATAACAACTTAAGCTTTTTTGAAAGGTTTCATCTATTCTTTAGAATTAATTAACATTTAAAGAAATAATTGAATAGCCAGTTCCTCAAAATGTTTTGAATTTAAATAGGTATATTGTGTTATAATTTAATTTAGGTAAAACTTCAGAATGTTTCCTCAGTAACGGTAAGTAGATTTCAGTATAATTACGTTTAAGAGTAAATTTTGTTCGCTGGTAATTAAGAAAGAGTTACACTCGAATTTCCTCTTGAACCTTTCAGTTTACTGTTTCCTGTGAATGAAACATATTTTAACTTTAGTATTTAATTAAATACTGGAATTAATCTTCTACTAAAATGAATTGTATAATATGATGTAAACATTATATGAATTTTTAATAAAGACTAAACCTGTCATTATTAGAACGAAAAAATAGTTTCTGTTTTTTATCTATATTATAATGTAAACTAATGTATTTTAATTACTAATCTGGAAGATGTACCATAAGAGCACAATTTCTTTTCAGTAACTTTAGCAAAAGCCCAATTCATTTAAAGATATTTAAATCTTGAATCTACAAGTCTGACTTATACGATGTGTAGGCCTATACTTAAAACGAAGGTATTGGTGAGAGAATAGACCAAAATGGTAATTATTTGGAATCACGTTACCTTAAAAAGACAATCCCTTTCAATGAACTGTTCTAAAATTACAATTGATTTTTAAAGACAGCTAAATATTGATATGCACGAATCTGACGTAATGGGTGTTTACACTTGAAATGAAAGGTTTGATAAATGGATGAACCATACGTTATTTTATACAAAACTTTCTCTTAAGGGTACAATCCCTTTATGAAGAGACTTTTCTATAAGCCAAATTAATTGTAATAGTAATCAAATGTATAGTTAGTATTCTAACAACAGATAAGTATCTCAAATTAATTTTACTAAACGTTACAGGATAGTTTTGTTATAGCAAAAAAAAATCACAAGACCTATTTTTCATGTATTGTAAGTATTATCTGAACTAAATGGTCCTGACTTCCAAAATGAAAAGATCAAGATATTATATTTACTAGTCTTTGAATTTTTCTATCGCAAATATGTAATTTTAATAATTTTAACACTTGCTGAGTAATATAAGTTAATTATTAGAAAACAACAAAAAAAATTGTAAACGGTTTCCTTTCTTACCTTTTATTACTCATTATGTGTTTCTGAGATTTAAAATGCAAATAGGTGGAACTACACATTTCGGAATGCAGAAGTCGGATGAACCTATCTCGCGCATGTTAATTTTCCCAAATTTAGGAACAAATTTTCTCATTAGCCACTTAAATTATACAAATAATTTGCCTTAAAGCTTAATTATTTTAAAACACTTGGTATATAGTTTTCATAAAATAAAGAAAATATATTTTTGTAACAGGTTTTTTGTAAACGTCAAAAACATAAAAAAATATGATTATGTAAGTTACTATAAATTACATTATAAACTTTTAAATTTGAAAATCTGTTTACAGGATATATGCAGTTTCATTATGTACCTCTTACGTTACCTGAGAAAAGTGTACGTTTTTTTTTCTGAAAATGCTATAAAAGAAAAAATCTCAATAAAATCGTATCAAATTAATTGAAGTCTAATCGCAAACACAAGACTGCGATTTGCCTTGTACTCACATTAATTGTTTTGTATATCAACTAAAATTTTAAATAAGGTGCCAAATTAAAGCTAATGATTCCAAGAGGAAAAATATAAAATCAAAATGAAATTAATTTTGTTGGCCATATGAACCATCCGAGTTACCATAAATGGTTAAGTAGTAGATTCAAAGCAGCTGGTACAGCTGCATGTACTTACTAAGTCTGGAAGTTTTTTTTTAATTTTGTTGTTAAGAAACACAGGTTTGTGAAAAAAATAACTTAATAAAGTCACTACACGAAGAAGCGTAAGTCAAGTAAGGTAATTTGGAACCAGTTATTAGTGAGAATGAGTTGTAGCCTTGCTGAATGGCTATGCCACAAAAGTCATATATCTGCTTGGATTGGAATTATAAGAGTAAGGGTTAATTATTTTTTAAGGGGAATCTTTGTATGTCTACGCAGTATATCACCTAGAATTTTGAATGAGATCTACCAAATAGCACAAAAGAGTACATTCAAAACTCTCTTAAAGTAAATATTTGGCGTGGGTTATTGGCTACATCTTGTTCAATGAGAACATCATTAGGGTCTTTTCTGTTATATCCCCGCATTTACAAACTATTTTCTATAGAATGAGGATTAATCGGGATAGAACTACAAATGTGAAATATAATATTTACTCACCATTTAAACGTATAATTGTTGGGGAAAAAAATAATAATCAATTTTTAAACATGCGCAACTTTACTATTCGTCTCTAGGCTAACCTAAGGCATCAGAAATGCAAAAATAATAATTAAAAAAATACCTAAAAGGTTCTAACCTAACCTATTTAGTCACAGTATGTTTACCTGTATTCAACATTTAACATTAAAATGTAAAACAACGTCGTTGTCTGCACAAATATTAGGCTAGAGTCGAATAGTAAAGTTACGCGTTTGCGATAACCCTTACCTAATATCAACAAAAACTGGAAACTTCCTTCCTTATATGTTATGGCGTAGTTATAAATAGTTATTTGGACATTCCCGATTAAGCCTCATTCTATAGAAAATAGTTTGAGATTAGAAAATAGTTTGTAAATGCGGGGATATAACAGAAAAGGCCCCATCATTAAGATAGTCAATCATCTCGATATATTTTGTTTGATTCCCTCCACTTAGAAACATTCAAACAATATACTAGTAACCGTGTAGTTACACTAAACTGGTTAGTGTAGTTAGTTGTAACCGCGTTGTACTCTCTCAATATCCGGTTGCCCATTACTTTATTTGGTAGAAGTGTAATTATTTACCGGCCATGTAGATTCCTATGTTCACTCTAACGGACTTATTATTTAGTGGTACTTTACAAGTATTTTGTCATTGCTAGTAACTCCGTAAACCACTGAGAAATCTATCGTCGATTTGACGTCTGCGGAGATACTAATCGATAATTTTATATAGAGATTTATTAAGAGAAGTAAAGAAACTTCCAACTTTCTTCATTACATGCTTTTCTTCAACTCGTTACCTTTCAACCGGTGGGTGGACCGTTGCACGGTCGCCTCGGCTCTTTCCGTATCGCACATCGAGATACGACTGCGTTTTCGCTTAAATATATCAACCAAATTATTTACCCTCAGATAGGGGGGGGGGGGGCGGGTGGCTCTGAGGACCAAACATTTTCGGAAACATCCAATTTATGACTATAACTAAAAAGTAAAAAATAAATTAAAAACATTTTTTTTTTGAAACACGCTTTCCTTTCCATGAATAAAATAAATAGAATCGAACTAAAAAATAAAAAAATAACCCACAGATAAAATTAATTCTTCCTCAGCGAATCTGATATTGCAATGAGGCTTCATAGCTTGAAATCTTTTTACTTTTCACAAAATAAACACACCCAAAAAGCATGGCCGTACTCTTGCGAAGTTTCGGAAACGTCACGCCCAGTGCTTTTTGGCTATCAGATTCGCTGACTAAGAATTCATTTTATCTGTGGGTTATTTTTTATTTTTTTATTCGAGTCTATTTATGTTATTTATGGATAACAAAGCATGTTTACAAAATTTTGTTTTCTTTTGTTTTATTTTATAATTAAAATGATTTCAATAAGTCAGTCTACAAAACGTAGTATTTAAAAAAACACATAATTTTCCTACTAATGTATTCTATACTGTGACATTTCTAAATTATCTAAGGCAGATAATTTAAATTTATAAAATCTGACTTCTTGTAAGAGTTATTAAGTTTAAATGTGGTTTGAACTAAGAAAATTCGATTACGAATATTTTATACAAAATTAGGTAAACGATTTTAACTGTAAAAAGTTCAACCTAATTTGAAATGTTTAAAAAAATCAAAATTTTTTATTCAAAATTTTAAAATTACACATTTTTTATTTTACGCCTTTTTATAAAATAGTAGCTCAAAACTACATGTAGTAAAGTTGTTTAACTACTAAAATTGTGCACTAAATATGCCAAATTTATGGGTTGGGGAATTGCTGGATGGTGAGTGGAGTTGCTGTGACCTGGTTACTGGACGCTTGCGAAAAGTGTTTGTGTCAATGTCACGATTTTGTATATGCCATATACAATATATAATCTACTACAACCGTACGTTTGCACACATTACCTCCGGAGTGATAAATAAATTATATATAAAACCTCAGTCGAGTTCTTCATACGCAATCGAATCAAAAAAGAAGAATACTTTTTTAAACTGACTAATAACTATAACTCTAATAATATAAACAATTTATGTTTTTCAGAGTTAATAAATCTCTTAATATAAGTATCAAAATATTTAGCCTGAAATATTTTCTTTTAATATCAACTATTAGCTCTTACTGTACGAAACATAAGGGTAGAACAAAGAACTGATTGATAGGATCAATTCCGGGAGAAAACAGTTAATTTCAGGCAGAAAATTAGGTAAAAAATATAACTTGAAGTAATAAACAGTATAATTTGTAAATTTCCGTTCATAAAAAAACTGTAGTCATACTTATTATACCATACAAATATAAATAATAGAAGCACACTACAATTTAAAATTTTAAACCGTATAGTGTGTACATTTTTAAGTGTTTCGGATGTAAAGGAAATATACTTTTCATGATTAAACTCCAGTACATGATAACCAGTAACCACAGTCTTCTCATAACGGCCGTTTGATTATTTGTGTGGGTAGTATCTGGGGAGACATAATGGCGTCGTTTGCTAAAATATTGGTATTTGACTTGCTGATAACGTACTGCATACCTCTTAGTGTGTGGAAAGTAGACTTGTACAATAATCTGGCTTAATAAGTAATTTTTTACACATGAATATAATTATATTACCTTGATAGTCACAGTGTTACTAGGTTTTTAGCTTATTTATACCGTGTTTTAATTATGTACGGGTCTTAATCAGGTACAAAAAAAAAACATTTCAAGTTTTATTTACAAATTTGAGTAAAGTGTATTATTACATTTGATTCCGTCAAGCGGCTTTGTTTTCATATTTATGACGCGTTTTGGGTCGGTAATCCCATCATCAGATATAGTACAAAATCCCTCAACTGAGGTCGTCACTACATTAAAAAATAATACACAAAACACTTCATATTACCTAACAATAAGTTTGAGTGACGGTAACAATGTATTGTGTCACTACCTCGGTTGAGTGATCGGATACTTTGATGGGACAACCGTCCCAAAATGAGTCGTACCTATCTTTTAAAAGGTCACCTGACAGAAATGTATTTTATGTAATTCAATTATTGGTCTGGATACTGAAAATTAATCTATATATATATACGCAAAATACCACTCACTCACGAAATCTCAAAAACTAACGAACGGATTGCAATGAAATTTGGTATGTAGCTTCCTCTAGGGCACTATGTGCTCGCTAAGAATGGTTTTCAAAAAAAATATCTAAATTTTAGGGGGGTTTGGTGTGGTCAAAGTTACTAAAAAATACCCACCAAACGGATTGGAATTACATTTGGTATGTAGCTTCCTCTAGGGGCCCTAGGTGCTCGCTAAGAAAGGTTTCCATAAACATTCGAAATTTTAAGGGGGTTTGGGAGACGTAAATGTTACTAAAAAATATCATCGAACTGATGATTGGAATAAAATTTGGTATGTAGCTTCCTCTAGAGCCCTAGGTGCTCGCTAAGAAAGGTTTTCATAAAAATTCGAAATTTTAGTGGAGTTTGGGGGGGTCAAAGTTACTAAAAATCCCCATAAGAATACATAGTGTAATATATTTTTTGATATATTATTTTTGTTAATATACATTTAACTTTGATTTGTCTAACCGTGCAAAGCCGGATCAGGCCAGCTAGTTCATTATACAAATTGAAGGCTTTATAATATAAAAGGGTTATAATTCACTAATTCACTACAGATTTCAACGTATCTTGGTAATTTCCGAGTGAAAACTAAAATTAAAACACAAATAATAGTTAACGGTTAAACTATGAGTAAATACAGGGAGAAGTAGACAGATGAATACAGTAGGAATGTCAGATAAGTGTTATAAACATAAAGCTGATTTTTTTTTACAAAACTTCAGGACAGAACTAATCAGTAAATTATTGTAAATGAGCGACTACCCTTTTTGCGTCTCAATTTAGGATATAAAATTATTATTATGTAATTTTGTTCTTCTTAACGACCAAGAATGTTGTAAGCTGATATTATGAACGCTGATTTGTTTTGCAATAGCCCAGATATAGTAGTGGGCCATTAGGTGAAAATTGTCCCTTCAGCTCCTCCTCTAATGTTATGCGGGAAACAGTTAGCTGCAGGGAGCAGGTTATACGAGTATTAGAATCACTATCCTAAACAAGACTGTCAGTAGTTGACCTAATTTTCGTATTAAACATTTTAAAGAAATTCCTTAACTTATGTATGTAAAAGATTGGTACCGCTGCTATTATAAAATTGTCTCATTTCTATTTAATATTTCAACTGAAAGTATCAATTGCGTATAACGAATTTGAGTTTTAGCTTACGAATTAAAGTGTGTATACAAAAATATACAGTTAATTTTCCATACCGATGAAATATCTTTTATTAATATAAGTCGGGAGCATGCAATTTAATTTAAAACATTTTGAGAATGGATAGTAACGTTAAGCTACATCACTCTACCGGCATCATTAGTTTCACTAGCTTAAAGTAAATACGTTATGCAAACAAAATCTGTTTTAGTTTCTTAATGCAGATAATATTCATCTAAATTATCGTGCATTCAAAACAATTTGGTAAAAGAATTAACGTGAAAATGCAGCCACTGAAAACAGTTTTGGTTGGATTCAAAGCCTAAAGTTTAAACATCTGTAAATTTTAATTTACAAAGTTAGAGAAAGAAGTGAATGAGCCGGGATTTGAATTAAGTTTATAGACCAGTCAACTTTGGGAGATTATTAAAAAAAATAACAATTAATGTCAGTATTACGATTGTATCTTTAAGTATATTTCTGAAACTAAAATAAACATTCTCACATTTTTCAGTTATTGTTTTTGTTGCTACTTCTTGTTATTACACATGGTTTTGCTGCGATAATTTAGAGAATATAAACATTAAAGTCCTAAGTAGACACTCTCGCTATAATTTTATAAGCTTGGAAATATTTACCTGTAATCAAATTTCTACTAAACGCCTCATGAAAACACTCATCCACCATATTGGAAACGGCATCCTTAATATTTTACAATAATTATCAGAAATATTTTCCTGTTTCGTTTTCAGCGTTATACAATTTGTAAACAATTTAAATAGAAGTATATGAAAACTAATAGAACGCGACTCAAAAACATACTTAAAGTGATTTACTGTACCTTCCTTAATGAGCTTTAAAATTAACTTTGGAAATTAGTTCCACTCATAGCAGAGAGCGTGCAAGGCAAAAATTAAGTTTTCGCAAGTAACAAAGTTGACTGTTATAGTCAGGCAGGTGCTTTATTCTCTCAGTTATTTCAATGTGACCTATATTACGCAGATAGTAAAATTTGTGTAAATAATACTCATATTGTGTTTTGTTTTTTAATTTGTATGAGTATCTAAGTCACTATTGATCATAAATATTTTACCTACTTTGTTTCCGTCGTGTGATTTCATCTGCGTTCTTTATGTATGACGCGTTTCAAAAACTATGTTTCATCATCAGATATAATAAATGACCAGTTCACACAACACAACAATATTATGCAACTTTATTAGGCTTATAAATACAGTAAATACATGTAATTCAATGATAAATTACATTTTTAAATCCAACATATTGTTCGACTCGGCTATAAGGATCTCCGAGTCTCAGCAACGGAACAGCACTTCTAATCAGTTGTCGTTTGACCGTAGTAGACATCTACTCTACAATTGATATGTGTTATGAGTCGTGAATTGCATGTTGTTGTGTTGTGTGTTATGTGAACTGGTAATTTATTACATCTGATGATGAAACATAGTTTATGAAACTCGTCATATATAAAGAACGCAGAAGAAGTCACTCGACGGTAACAAAATAGGTAAAATTATTATTACTCATATTGTGTAAATTTAGGATTTTTTATAGTGTATTTTTGAAATCCGTTTAAAGTTCGTTTTAATATCTACTGGAGCAATTTTCCCTTGTATTATTTATATAATAGTAGCGATGGTCTGACTTACAATTTAACTGGTTAACTGCCGGTAATAATATAATTTGAAGGTTATGCATTAACACGGTAATGTCTTGTACACAAATATAATTAAGCCTGCCTTCTCAGCAAGTTCAAACTACGTGACAAAGATAAACCAGCTTTGAAGAAACACAATACCGACGACGTAAAACAACTATTAATTATTAATACAATACAGGTTGCAGGCATATTAAAACTTAAATTGCTCTTTCCTGTCCCAACACACACCGTTGTGTTACCAACGTCGTTTTTTGAATTTATTTCCCTGACTCTCAAAATAACTCTGCACCCTTATTAGCACATCACTGATGCACTCGCAGTTATTAAAATTTATAATATCATTAATAATTCAGTAGTTTATTTGACATAAGTTTCATAACACAAACTTCACATTTTACTGTAATAACTAAAAGCTTAGGATCTAAATTAGTAACAATTTGTCTATTAATGGTCTGCTGTAGTTGCGGCCATCTTGGATTTTTACCCCATAAGAGCAATGTTAAATTTCAAACCATTTAATTTGTTTATTTTTTATCATAAAATTGTTTGCAAGGTCTCATTTTAAGCACAGTCACAATACGCATCCGTTTTGCAATTTTTTTTTAATGCTTTTGATTTGTTATGTAATTGACATTTTTTACGTACAAAGTTTGAATTTTTTCCCTAACACAATAAAAAATTATTTATAAAAAGTAATTTACAAGCCGGGTCCAAAACTTTATAAAGAATATTATTTTTTTTTTCAACACTCAATTACAAATTATAGACTTATAAAATGGTTTGAAATGAGGCAATGTCGAAGAGTTCAGCTGCAAGAAATGGCACTGTTTAGATAGGGATATAGTGAGAAGCGCTTTCGTTTCCGGTTGCTTTCTCGTTTACTGAAACAGACCCTTAAGTTGAAAAAGTCTATGATTTTACCTCAAAATTTTCTCGGCAAAAGTCTGGACTTTTAGAAAAATAGCCTCCATTGAAAGAATAGTAATTATTAATAATTTTTTTTTTTTATTTAAATTTTTACAATTAGTTTCAATAAGTCAGCTGCTTTACACTTTGAGCTTTTATTTTTAGATGGTGGGTGGTTTTTTATCCTAAATTATAAAATCTAGTCTGCAATCTATCGATTTTTCATTCTACATTAAGCAATACTCATACAACTTTTCTTTATTGTCTGGAATATTTTAATTCAAATTTTTTTTTATAAATGGTTCCTAATTAACATTTTAAAATATATGTTTTATTGACTTATTAGTCTCATTATCCTTTTTTAAATACAACAACACAATACTTCCATAATTATAGAATTTGTGTGGTATATAAATCACAAAGTACGCAACGCACATAAATTATCTATTATAAAGTTAGTTTTTTATTTAATAATTTGATTTATCTTTAAAAATTTTAATTAAATATTATATAATAATATTTAAAAAACACAAGAATTGACCAATGATGGAATATATTAATAAAACACTGACAATTAAAAACAATAAAAGAAACTCAAAAGCCTTAGGGCTTAGACTAATTTCAAGGGCAGGCTAAAATGCACTACACATTTTCAACAAATTCGTCAAAATCAGGTTTTCTCTGGCCAATATAAACCATGGCTTTGGAAATCGTTTCAATTTTATTTATTTTTTTAATTGCCTTATTATAATTTAAAGATATTTCAAGTATATTTTGGTAAACAAATAATTAAACTAAAGTAAAATGGAAAACATTTAATTAAATGAATGCATTATGTTTATTCTGCAGAACTTGATGGATTTAGATTACATGATTTCATATTTCTAATGTACTGAAATAATCCTCTGCCCGATGTAATCCAGTAATAGGAACTACGAATTGGAACGTTCAATTTAGATCATAAAGCTGGTAATATTAGGACTAATAATTATAATCGGTTACTCATCACCGATATTCGAATTTACGTTCGACTAAACATAATTTTGATAAAGGTACCATTTTGTAAAACTATCATTGTTTTTATCTCGTAAACTTTATCTTGTATCTTTAATGTTTGTTTTGTTGTGATTTTCAAGTATTCATTCATATGTATAGTAAGCATATTAGACCGATATTTTTAATGTTGACCTTTATTTCACGTTCTTTAAAATGTGAACAGATTTCAAAACGAAAACGCTGAGTATTTAGTAAAGTTCTGCAAATGTATTTATCAAATTTCTCCAGTTACTGCGGATATGAATTCCTTTAACTATTTATTTGTGTTGTTTTATTAGAAGACTAACCTGTAAGATTGAACTTAAAAAATGAAGCACTGTTTTTTAATTTAGTTTTTATAATGCGTTAGCAAGTCAATAGCATATATATTATTTAAAACAATTTGTCAATTACAAGAGATACAAAACAAAAGAAGTTTTTACAAAAATAGTACCTGTAGTCAATATTATAAATAATAATGTATTACCATTTCTGTATAAAGGCCTAGAAAGTCGATTAGATTTTATTGCCCTATTTCCATATTGAATTGTGTAGGCCTATAACATTTAAATAATTTAACAATAATTTTATTTTTTAACTTGTAAGTTCATGTCTCAACTATATCTATAAATTATTATTTGTTATTCAGCCTGTTCCTTTGTCAGAGAGGCTGTCTTCTAAATACTGTAATAGGCGAATCAATCATGGACAAAGCTTACATTTGTAAAATTTTAAGAAATATTATATTTTAGGTTTTTGTGAACATGTAAGATTCAAAAATAATATAAATATTATTGCAAAATATATTTCCAAATTTGTAAGTGTTCTAGAATGGGTTTTTTTTTACTTTACGAAATTTGTAAATATTAAATACTAATTAGGACGTACATTTTAGAATTAAAAACGGATTTAAAGAAATGTATTTGTATTTTATTTGTTTCTTTTTTGTTTGAATTTAAATCCTACATTAAGTTAATATTTAATAGTTTAATTTATGTAATTTGTATGCAGTGAATGACACCTAAATTATAATTAACTTTTGAAAAAAAAACACTGTACAAAATAAACTGCATAAATAAATTAAAGGAAATAATTACTAAAATATATTATAATCCATTTTTCCAATTTAAACAAACTATTTTAAATAACAATGGGAAGAATATATTTTATGTAAAACGTTTACGGCACATTTACTAATAAATTATTGTGGTGTTTCATAAAAAAAAAACAATTTTATGCAGAATAAAATTTGTATAAGATTTATGAAAAAATATAGCACGAAAAAATTCAGAGATTAAATCTAAAACAGTTTGAGCAATTATTGTAACTTGTCTTTTACTTCAAATAAAAAGTTTATACTGCTTCAAAAAAAAAAATATTCATGAGATGAAATGAACTGTTTACAATAATCATTTCAATACAACATTTTTCTCCTTAGATAGTTTAGTTAAAAACTTTAACAGTTTTTATGAAAATTTAACCTAATTTTACTGAACAAATCATCATTTCAAAAAAATCATTTATCTCTTGCAGATATTAAAACCAGTTTCATAAAACTGTTTAGATCTATTGTATTAAACCAACTTATTTTTATTATGATTGATATTAAAATTTTAATTTTTACGAAAATGGTTGCAAGAATTAAATGTTTCTCTTGAGATTTCGGAAACTCTAAATGAAATAAGTTCTAAAGTGGAAAATGTTCAACTAAATGCATGATATAACCATCAAAACAAAGTTACCTCAACAACAAATCCAAAGTTTAAAGATAGAAAATAAAAATAATACATAATTTGTAAACAAGTAATTGACTTAATATCTAAATAACCTTACAATCGATCATCTTGTCTCATTACAGTTTTATCCCCTCTATTTTAGTATTATCGTAGCTTATCTAAAAACAAAACTTGACAGATAACAGTCAGTTAATTAAACTTAGTTCTTTAAACAGCTCATCAAAACCCTGATTTCCCTTTCTTAATACTAAAATATTACTAACCCACTGCATCTAATTGCTCTCTGCATAATCATTAGGGGAGAGATAACAGACACCTGGCAACTTCTTGTTCGTTATTATTGTAGTTACTTTATTTAATGAAAATGACACATTGCGTGTTTCTGCATTTGTGTTTTTAGAACAATATGTTAGTAACAGTATCAAGCAAATTGACCGAGAGAGCTAGTTCAGTTTTTACAGTTTAAACCGCCAGAAAAGATTGAGTAACCTGATAATGGCTTTCAAATTACCTGCACTGTACGTTGCTCTTCCGTCTAAGTAAATCTTATTGGCATCAAGTAAAGCCGATAATGTATAATGGAAAATATATAATCTTTATAATATATTAATACAAAGTCAAATCTAATGTCTGTTTGTTTATAGCTTGAGAACCAGTTATTCGAATTTCTTTCTTATTCGAGTTTGTCTATGGATGATACTTGCAAAGTTTTTAGGGTAAATGTAACCTAAATTAGTTAAAACGAGTTCCTAAATAATATAATCAACATACATGTCTGTGTATGTGTAATAAATACATTTAAAATGTTGTACCTTCTTCCATCACGAAATTTTTTTAACGTTTTCAGAAAAAATCTACTTTATATTAGTGATAGTGTTTTAAGAATATGAACACTTTATTTTAATATTTAAAAATATTTGCAATAATTTATAGTTATTGAGTAACTACCGTTTATATACTGTTCATATTTTATACATTTAATATAACTGTAGAAGAACTTCTTGTTTTGCATTTAGAGTTGGGCTTCGGCTTGGTGGCATACTTCGAAGACGTTGTTTGTTGCTATAAATAAAGCTAAAGTAGCAAATTTCTGCGTATTTATATAACTTAATAAAATGGAGGAATATAGTAACAACATAATTTCTTTTCGAAGAGAAAGTTATGACATAATGTGAATGAAATTTGGATTTGAAAACTTTTAAAATTGTAAATATAGTTTTCGAGTAATTATCATTTCTGTGCTGCTACAGAGTTAATGATTTCTATTATTTATATTATTTTTACGTAATGAACATTTCAATAAAAACTCATTTTCATTTAGGTGTAAATTTGTAGACTTATGTAAAACCTAATGTTTTTTACCAAACCTGTTTTGAAACAATGGAACTATTTTTTTTTATTATAGTTGATTTGCATATAAGACGGAATTGTATACAATGTAATTTCAACGTTGTTTTATTATTTAGTTACTAACTGCGACTAATCACAAATCTCGGAAAAAATATAACTTATTTTTTATATCGCTGCAAATTTTATAAACATGTTTCTATGTAATTTAACTATTGTTACATTTTGATGATTTCTCTTTTTATAGTTCTTATGGTTTCAGTTCTGTAAGGTATTGTTCGTGAATTTTCACTGGCTATTAAGCATTTAATGTTTTTGGGGGGGATTTTATATTCTGTCTCAAAATATAAAATACAAAATGTGGTTAGTTTTTATTATCTGATTTTTAATATTTTTTAATTCAACTTATTGAAGTTTATAGAATTTAGTTAGATCACATATTTGTATTTGCATTATGGAACGTTTTTCCACTAATTTCAAAATAATGTGATTGACAAGAAATCGACAAAAAAAATTCAGCAGAATGAGTGTCGGACATTATTTTGGACTCTAAATTAATTCATAGGGGACAGAGAAACAATTGTAATAAATAAATTTGATAATTACTTACAAATTTTGAACATTTACTTTCATAGTTTTTTATAGATTAGAATTATTTGTGTATGTGCACTTACATGTAACAAGTCTGTTTTTTTTATTATTTAAAAAAATATATACATAAATAAGTCAGTAGGTGCCGCTTAATATGTTTTTTTTACATTTAAGATTATGTTTCGGAATTTTATTTATTATCGATCAAAATAATGTCATAAAAAATTGTCTCTTTAATTATACAAAACTAACTTAATTAGTGTTCCATGTTTATATCTACCCTAATAATATAAAGAGTTAAAATTTGTTTGATGGTATGTAGGGGGTAATCTCTGGAACTACTGAACCGATTGAAAAATAGTTTTATCTATTCTAATATTATAAAGAGGTAAAATTTGTTTGTTTGTATGTAGGGGATAGTATCTGGAACTACTTAACCTATTGCAAAAATATTTTTATCTATACTAATATTATAAAGAGGTAAAATTAGTTTGTTTGTATGTAGGGTTTAATCTCTGGAACTACTGCAACAATCGAACAAATAGTTTTATCTATACTAGTATTATAAAGAGGTAAACTTTGTTTGTTTGTATGTAGGTTGGTGAACGAAGCGTGCAGGGGGCTGAGCCCTCTAGTTTTGTATGTAGACGTATATTATATTCTGATTAGCATATAGAAATACAGTGTTTTATTGTCAAGTTTTAAATTGATTGATTTAATCCTTTGGCAGTATATTATGCACCTAATACATCAACACATTAGGGCTGCGTTACCTTAATGAGTTTGACACACGCAGACGAAGCTTCAGAATGGATTATGTTTTTAATTTAAGGAGAGGTGCGAGTGAAGTGACGTTGGAGGTGTTTACAGTTCAGGAACTTTTCATTTTGAAAATGTTCAAAGTTTCCGGTTATGTTATACATCTAGCTCCGAGTCATTCTGCTCGAAAACTCTATGTTTTTTTTTATAATTTCTGTAGCGATTTCGATCGAGAATAGAAATTGAGCACTTTGTTTTTAAACTATATGTTAATAAAGGATTCTGGCTACCAATAAGTCCCGTCATAACATGCAATCTCAAACCCACTGAAATTGATCGGTATATTGTTGATATTAATGTCTACAGATCAATGTGTGTTGAAATTAAGCACGATTAGATTAATAGTGAACCTTCTGTTAACTAAAATGTATTAGAAAGATTCGATTCTCCAGGTATTATGTGACTAGCATCTTCTATAATCTGTCCCTGCTCCTGAAGGACCCTCTGGTCATTCAGTAACATATTTACGTTGACTTCGAATACTTCGAAAAAATGTATGGTAACACTTGCGATATTATTTCAAGGATTAAAATAAATTAAAAGAAAACTACTATGAGTAAAGTTTTGTTCACATACACCTGTATTTATTTGATCAATGCCACTGTTTAGTGAGTGGGTGACGTAGCCATAACAAGTTCCCGTTTTATAGTTTATGCCGTGAGATAAAGCATCATGTAACCAATGTTAATATAAGTTCAATAAAAGTTAGTTTGAACTATGAGCAGTAATCAGCTGATTTTAAGATGTTTTACGTCGTATTTTAGACGTAGACGTAAGGAAAACATTTTATTATAAACTGGGAGAACAAGAAAACGTTTTACGAAAAATAAATATGTATTTTGTTTTCTTGAGTAATATCACTTGATAAGACATAGCCTACACTAAATTATTTGTAATTTTGTGGTATATATTTTTAATAGGTTTAGAAAAATTATGTTGCAAAGCAATATCAGAAAAAAAAATGTTGAACTACTCATGAGTTTATTAATTTATGCTGAGTACAATAATAATGTGTGTGAAACTTCCTTGTACTAGTTCCTATGAGTAATGCAAAGCTTATTTTCGCTGACTATTATTATCAGTTAAATTATTAATTATAGAATATTGAGTATATAAAGTGATAATATAAGAATATTGAGTATATAAACTGATAATACAAGAATATTGAGTATATGAAGTTAGAATGTACGAGTATTGAGTATAC
>JAGFPH010006272.1:63028-81830 GCA_018207615.1 Philaenus spumarius
AGAGGACTTACCTAAACTGTTTAGTCACAGTATTTTGCCGATAACAGTATGATTATAATATTTGTATAATTATAATATTTCGTCGTATTATCACTTTATATAATTATAATTAAAAAAACTAACCTAACCTAACCTAACCTAAAACTCTTCTATAGAAATTAGTTTAGAGTCGTACTCTATGCATTAATCTTACCCCTCCCCTGAATCACTTCCGCTCTGGGGAGTCGACTGGCCCTCGGCCCTACCTGGCTGTTTTGACAGTTTATGACCCCCACGGCAAAGGATCGGCTGGCCCTCGCTCCGTTTTCCATATATACACCATTGAAAAGCTTATTAAAAGAGAAACACAATGGCGCAAAGTAGAGCTTAATATCTTGCTTCGTTTCAAAGTAATGGGCAATCAAAGTTCTGAAAAATAACATAAAACCTACATATTCCTAATATTAACAAAATAATAACTTCCTTTGACGCTATGATAACAATATCATTTTCCAGAACTTTGATTGTCCATTACTTCGAAACGAATAAAGAAAATAAGCTCTAGTTTACGCTATTATATTTCTCTCATAATAAGTTTTTCAAAGGTGTATTACATGACCTACCTTTATATTTGAAATTTTTAAACCCTCCCCCTACCCCCTCAAGCCCCCAAAATCATAAAGGTTCAGACATGTCAAAAAATTTGTCTTGTTATGCAACACAAGATATATACAAAGTTTTGTGAACTTATTTTCAATAACAAAAATAATAAAGAGGGTTAAAGGGACTTTATGAACACTTTGTATAATATGGAATGATGAGGATGTCTTATATTTTCTTTAGCATTAGATATCAAATAATACTAGAACTAATTGTGTTTAAAAAAACTAAACATACAAAGCTATTATGAAAGATATTACTTTGACTTTACAGATGTAAAAGTAATATACACATTATTTAAGATAACCTAGCCTGATTGTGATTAATTAAACAATTAATTCAGAGTAAAGGTGGAATAAGTCAATTATTTTAGTTTGGAATTATTTAAAGCTTGATTTGACTTCATTATAGAAAAGAAAACAAAATGTGTGTCACATTTCGTTTGGTTGCACAATTTTTACAAGGATTATCAAAGGGCGAGCCCTTGTGGAGTATATTTCTGAGCTGGTTCGAATATCGGTTAAAGAACAGGTAGTTTGTAAAATGTTTTTAAAAAAGGTAGAAGGGCGGTAGTGAAGTAAACGGTGGATGGCTCGCTTCCCAGCTGATGGGATATGTCTAGTTATCAGGTTTCAGATTAGGATGTATTAAAAATATACTTTAATATTTATATAGAACCAGCGTGTGCCGATATTAAGAAGGCCAATTGTTAGTAAAATTAATTCACATAAGCTTAAGCCATGTATAAATTGGTTATTTCAGAGTTTATATGTAGGCCTAAACATCTAATAGAGATATTTGTTAGTGTGATAAGTACACTAATGCTAAAATTACAAAATACACTGAAATGAAAATTATACTTATAGAGAACACTTATCTCAGATATATTGCTAGCAATACAAATTATTTAAATTGTAATCCACACTATTAAAAAAACTATTTTATAAAAACTTATGTTGAATAATTTTTAAAGTAAATATTTAGAAACAAAGTTTTATTAACTTCTTGATCCTCTTTCTTTTAAAGTTTCTTTCGATAATACATTTTAAAGTATACTATTTAGAGTCATTTCAAAAAGTGAAAAGAAGTTAATCACTTGGAAAGTGAACTTGACTCTATAATTTACTCAGGTTGTGGTTTTAATTTCAACTTTATGACAGTAATGGTTGTGCCTGGAGCGATTATTTGCAGAAGGTTGGGTAAAGTGCTTCTGCTAGCTGAAGTAAAAACAGGTCTGCAATTTATCGACCTTAGCATAGCTTCAAAAAGATGTTGCACTAAATTTGTTGTGCAAATATTTTACTGTAATTAATTAGTAGTTCGTAGTAAAATAAACTAGGGTATATTCCTTTCATAATTTTATGTCGTCACAAAATATTTTCTATTCAATTTTTTTTTTACTATGCTCTGTTTACGAGATAGCCTACTGCATTCATCTGTATGGAAAATTACCCTCAGGGGACATCCGAAAACCTTTCCTAATAGGATAATTACTAATCAGAATTTACCAAATAAAAACTGCCTAATTCCTTTACTATTATCTTTAACTGTGCATATTTATAAATACATCATCATATTATTAAAACCTATAGACTAAGTGGTAGTGTTTGGCCCGGTTTTATTTACGTATTGTAACCGTAA
Organism: Philaenus spumarius; assembly: GCA_018207615.1. Taxonomy (NCBI): domain Eukaryota; kingdom Metazoa; phylum Arthropoda; class Insecta; order Hemiptera; family Aphrophoridae; genus Philaenus; species Philaenus spumarius. Next base: position 65,309 of record JAGFPH010006272.1, read on the forward strand.
CAGGCTGAAGACTATTTTAATAAGCCCCTTTCACTTTGCCTCATCTTGAAATCCAGCTAATCACAGTTTGCTGTACTTCCGCCCTCCTAAAATTGTATCATTATAGTTATACACTTTACTCCTCAAAGTATTTCTTGTATAAATACAAACTTATTAATTAAACCTGACATGTGCGATATGAAACATATTAACAAGAAAAAATTACGAACAAGCTGAGTTTTCTTTGGCTTTTGTAGCTAATTTTCTATTTTAGTTAAACTTACTCTACGCCGTAGTACACGTATTCACGCACTAGTGAGGCCACCCTGATGCAGTATGAAATGTGTCAATGAGATGGAAAAAAAGCAGTTATATTGATTATACTTCCTACCTCCCCCACCCATTTGTACATAATTCACAAAAGTAATTATTATTCGAGTTAAGGTTTATGATGGCGTAAACAATCTAAACCGAATTTGTCTAAGAATTTTAAAATTCTTTTATTTTAGTTATCATATTTCCAGTTAGTATGAGACTTTAGTAAATAGGCGATACCATATGCAGATTGTATATAAGAAGCCTAATAACCTTTATATACCACAAAATTATTGAATTATTATTTAAACTAGGTACTATTATTCGAATATAATCAGTTTAAAAAAGAAACATTGGCATTGGAGGAATCTATTAGAAAATTAAATATCACTAAGACGCATTTGTTAGGCCAACACTTGTGTATTGTCCTAAAATACAATCTGATATTATGTTTTTTTTAAACACACTTAAAAAAATACAAAAACTAAACTTCCGATGTCGAATAAAATCAACCACCAAACATAGTTTGAAAAAGAATACATTAGACTTTACTCTTAAATAATAGAAACCCATCGCATGGAAAACTAATTCAGGAGATTATGTGCACATTGTGATTTTAAATCAGAATGTACGGCTGTAATGGTGGAGCTTGGCGTGATTATTTGAGGAAGGTTAAGTAAGTACTCTCAGCTGGGGTAAAAAGTGTCCTTACCTTCTTCGACCTAGAATATTCCCTGATAATAAGAGATTTCTTTGAATTTTAATCAGAAGAAAAAATACGTTTTTAAACTACTCATTTGTCTGTTAGTCTTGCTTTCTGTTTGATTTTAATACAGTTAAATCTTTAATAAATGCATTAATTTAACAACCTAAAATATAATGTTGTTATAAAGCAAGCTATCCCAACCCAAATTAATATATTCAAACAATAAAATCCCAATAAATATTTTGGGTTCGGAAGTTTGTTACCGTAAAATTACATATTTCAGGTTCTAGACCAAGCACAAAACACAAATATACAAAATGTTGAAAATGTTATCCATTATTCGAACCAGCAAAGTGTGCTGCAGCTAATGAGGTAAAACTACTTTCGAAATATTTTAAAAATTATTTTAATATATTTTTTGTCATTAGATGGTTAACATGATCGGGTTACTAAAACACTTTCTTCATAGATTTAAATCACAGTTTTAAAAGAAAATGATCATTAAAGAGCATGAAATTGTACATACTCGGTTACGTTTTTATTTCCAAAGCGGTAGCATTTTCACAACTAAAAATTGTGTTACTAAACAGTACCCACCAAAAAAATAAATCTTTACCTTAGGTTTAGAGAAGTCTATAGGTGAAATGGAACAGAAAATTCGTGAAAATTTAATTTGTTTGTACACTAAAGTTGGTGAATAAACATTTATTGATGTTTGCATATATTAATTTCTTAGTGGAAGTATTCAAGCGGAAACTGTGTTTTTACAGTTAACAATAAAAGTATTATTCTGTTAAATAATGTAAATGTCCATGTAATTTATAAAAGGCAGTCATAAATTTCATTTCATTTCCTTTTGCGTTCAGTGAAAAGATAATATGATACATAAAACTATCATTTTATTTTTCTCATAAAAATGCACTTATGTAAATAAACTATAAATGAAATGAACTTAAAAGAAAATTAGATTTAAAGAAAGTAATTAACAGTGCGAAATAGCTTATAACACATAACGATATATTTACAATGATAGGATTATTCATTAATAAGTATGTTATTTGTTTTCATAAAACATAAATATATTTTTTAAGTATAATAAACATTGGTTTAATTTACTGCAAATAGATTGTAGTTATATAAAAACAATGAGATGTATTAGCTCAATAACATTTAGTTTAAAAAAATACTTCTGAAGTAGGATTGTTCATGTATGTTTAATTGCTTTTACAGGATTTGGCTTATATAAATTACACTCCTTATAGAGTATGTATTAATTCCGTAATCAACACTTAAAATAAAGACACAATCAATAACAACAAACATAAAATTAAATACTTAACCTAAAAAGGAACACAAAACAAAAGTACTTACAATAGGTAGTAAACAATTTAACTTTACACCATCACGGACACCACACCACACTTACTAGTGATACAAGATTTTAATCAGCTATAGACAAACACTAATAACAGACATAAATTTAAATACTGCGACTGACAGAAGCACACGCAAGAAAGCAAATACTAAAATATGGTAGTTTGTTAACAAAAATTATGTTTTTATGAATGGAGCGAGTTCTAAACGTTCGTAGCTTTGCAAGGTGAAAGTCCAAGCATCAGGTTATGTTTCCTGTTGTTACGTCACCTGACCTTGAACTTGTAGTGGAAAGAAAGTTGACTCTGATGAAAACTAGTTAGTCTGTAAGTATAAAGATGATCCAGAAAATAACATTTCGGGATTAAAGATGAAAAAATTTATAACCAAAGATGTGTACATGACGGTTATTCATTTCCGGAGCCAGAGAAATGTGCACACCTCAAATTATTTGCAGTTAAAAATAAAAAAAAAAAAATAAAAATAAAACGTACAAAAATGAAAAAGTTTGTATATTTTTTAAATCTAAATAATTATTTACTTATACTTGGTAGAAATGTTAAACATTTTTTGTTAACAAAAGTTAGGAAAAGGATGTTTTTTAAGAGACTAAACAATGTTTCATAACAAGTTAAAATTAAAATTTCAATGAATGTTTATGTGAAGTATTTATTTAAAAGGAGTTTAAGAGTAACTTTTAAATTTCGAAAGATAAGAAAAATACTTTTTAAAGATCAGTTAAAAAGTAAATACAACATATATTATAAATAGAATATTTATTTAACCTCTAATTTAAAAGTAAAAATAAATAGCACGTGAAGTTAGTAAAATTATAAAAAGGCAATGAAATCCTCGAGTTCAAGAAGTGTTATAACTCCGCATTAAATAGTTGAAAGACAATGGCGTCGCGGCTAGTTTCGTTCTATACAGTGAATAATATTAAACTATATGAAGAGGTCAAAGTTCTGCAGGAAGAAATTCTAGGACTTAAGTTATGGAACGAAGTGAAAGAAAAACTTTGGCCTGTCCGTGTGGGAGAACGCATTTGTGCAGAAGATTCGTTCGAATCGCAATCGGCAGAACATTTTACCACCTTCAAGAATATGACGTCGGATCCCGAATAGCTTTACAGGAAGGAAAGTTATGATGCATGCAAGAAGAACAAAATTAAAAATCAAGATGATTTGAAAGGAAATTCACTTAACCTACACCGTACAGTACAGAACGTCCATAAGCCGTGTTATCCATACGACAGTCTCAGCTCTACTAGCCAACTAAAACACATCAAATCCCATGCAATGCTCGTACAGTTGACGCAATCCACATGACAATAAACGTGGTTCCCTGTAATGGTAGTAGTATGTTTATTCTCCCGTAAGAACTGTACTGCACGGTGAACGTGGAATCGAGTGTAGGGACGTATAGCTAAAAAGTAGAGCGGAGATATTGATGCCAACAGCGAACTACAAATAGAAAAATTAAATACATGGTTTTAATTAAATGAGAAATGACATTACTACAAAAATAATAATAATACTATTAGCCCACACTCGAAAACGTATGGAAATACGTATATAAAACGTATATAGCACACCTGCATATAAACAACCAAACAATAGTAATCTAAAGGAAAATTTTACACAGCGATTGGTAGTGGAAATATGAGAAAGTAGCAATTAAAAAACAAGACACAAGATTCTCTGGAGCACTTCAAATGTTTATTATGTAGAAGTGAGTACACAATACAGTTATAATTTTGAATGTAAGGTTGACGAAGGTTTGAATTTGGTGACTTTAATTAGATGGGAGTTAGGACATTGAATTTTGGAATGATTAAAAGTGGATTAAAATTGTAATAGAGTAACAAGTGCAATAAGTAAATGAGTAAATAAAGGCAGATGAAGTCATTTGTTTGTAGTAGTTTGTTATTTATGGAGTGAAAAGTTCCATGTGATTGGATAAAGTGACTATTGTGATGAATATTTTTTTATTGAATCATTAATTAAAGGAAAAGTAATCTATAAAAAAAGTTAAGTTATACATTGTACGGGAAGTGATTACAAAACTGTCAAAAGAGATAAAAGATTAACAGGTGGAGCTAACTTCAATGACAACGCGGCAATACCTTTGGACATGGGAGGGAATAAACAATAGAGGATATCATAAGCATTCAGGAATTCCATAAGCAGACGACAACCTCATCCAAGATTGTGACAAGGATACGCAACAACACCTCAAGGCACGGATAATAGAGTACTTTTAAATGAGAAGGTCAAATCAATAATTCTCAGAAATATTATGCCCAGGAATACAGTCCCTTGTCATGAGGAAATTGTCGCCACCAATTTGCGCAAGAAATTACAAACTGAGAACATAGTTTTCACGAAAGCAGACAAAGGTAACACCACCGTAATAATACACAAAGATAATGAAGTAAATAAAACGCTAGAATTTTTTAATAACAATGGTATAAAAGAATTTAAAAAAAAAGGTCCTACTAGTAAATTCAACTCACAAATTAAAGGAGCCATTAACAGATGCAAACATTTATTTAATGACGACGAGATAAGACACAACAAAATTATTAAACCTTTCGCCCCGTTTTTGAAAGCTTACCCAAGACACACAAACCAGATCACCCTATCAGACCATTGGTAAACTTTAGAAGCTCGCTATCATACAGATTGACTAAAACCTTGGATAGAATTATTCGTTCACACGTTAAATTTGATAATAACTACAATTTAAAAAACACATATGATTTAATATCAAAAATTAAAGACATTAAAGTCAAGTCTGGCGCAACTCTAGTGTCATTTGACATCACAAACTTGTACACTAATATCCCAGTTAATGAAATTGTTTGCATACTATCAAATATATGAAAAGCCAATAAAACAATGAAAGACGAAGCAATTGATGAATTAATAATATTACTTAACATTTGTTTGTCTCAGAATTACTTCCAGTTTAACGACAAATATTATAGCCAAGACAACGGATTAGTGATGGGATGTCCGTTGTCAAGCATCATGGCGGAAATATTCTTGAATTTCATTGAAACAAACCACATCATCAATAACGTAAATAAACACCGCAAAAACATCATATACTACCACAGGTATGTAGACGATATAATCGTATTATACCATGGCACAAGTAGGCAAATAACAAATTTTGCCACATACCTGAACAGTTTACACCCTAACCTGAACTTCACAACTGAGATACAACAGAAAAACAGCATCAATTTCCTTGACATAACAATAACATTGTCAAACGGAAGCCATAGTTTTAAAATATATCGAAAACCTACCCATACCAACCATACTATCCACGCATCGTCCAACCACCCTACATCACACAAAATGGCAGCTTATAACAGTTTCGTTTACAGACTCCGTAACATACCCATGCACAAAGCAGACTTCAACAATGAAATCAATACTATTAAATACATTGCCATCAACAATGGATATCCACCATCTATTGTTGACCGAATTTAAAAAAAACAAGAACATAAGTCTAGGAAACCAAAGGTAAAATCGGAGAATAAATATATAGTGTTACAATACAATGAAGAGTTACAGCACATTGTCAGCAACATCTTCAAGAAACAAGGATACACTACAGAATTTAAAACAGGATATAATTTACAAAGGGTGATTAGCACAAACAGGAATAATAGAGACAAATTTGACAGCACTGGTGTTTATGAATTATCATGCGCCGACTGCCAGATGAAATACATTGGACAGACGGGTAGATCGTTCAAGACGAGGTTCAAGGAGCACATCCCCACTAGTAAACAAACTCTACGCCTACAAGGTGTTGAATCCAAATATACTGAACACCTCATCAATCTTAACCACAATTACAATACAATAGACCATACCTTAAGAATACTCCACCACTGCGAAAAGGGCAAATTATTAAATGCTTTAGAACAATATAAAATATATAAAATGTTTAAAACTGAACCACATACCATACTTAATGAAAAGCTTGGATTTGATTCCAATGTTTTATTTGATACAATTATAACAGAAACAGAGACCAAATAAACTCCCCCCACCACGTAATTGATAACAATCTATTGAAAATTGCAACCCAGTGAACTTTGATGACATCAGTACAGTACGAGACATGTGATTTCTTAATAGTAAATTTGTGTGTGTGTTTTTTATAATTTATTCTGAATGTTTGTGTGTAAATGTGTATATGATGTGTGACAACGGATTAATTCATCCAACAAATTTTAACTTGAAAATGGCAGAATAAGCCGAAACGGCCGTCGTTTGAAGAATTTATACGACAATTGACTATTGACGACGGTAAGTTGTAATTATATTTTATAATAGATCCATCCGAGGAAAGTTCAAAACACCAAACAAGGTCTGACAGTTTAATAAAATGTTTATATTATACAAAATAATGTTTTACTTTTGTAACTGAGGTAAGTTCAACGTAAAATGTATTTTTACTTTTATCCATCTTGTTTGGGAGCGTTAGGATTGTTTGCTTTTGTATTTTTAAATTTAGTTCTATAAAATTCAAACTAAATTTAATTTGAACTTGAAACTCATAAATAATTTGTTTTATATTAGAATACTATCTAGTGTGTGATCAATAAACATTAAATAGTAAACAAATTAATAATTTTAAATTTATAAAGAATAAAATTCATCAAAAGTGAAAAGGTTCAAATCTAAGATAGGTTTCATTTTTAGAGATTTGTAAATGAATGAATGGAATAATAAGTTAAAAAGGCATCAACCAGGTGATTTTGAGTTTAATTGTATTGTGATATTGATTCCCTTTCATAAAAAGCTTTTAACTTAAAAAAAATTCCTGAATAATTAACTATTTTTCTTAGAAAAACCATAGTGTAATAAGTGCAATAATTTCATGTGTCATAATAATTGCAGTGCATACAATACAAAACGTTTATGTACACAGATCAGGTGCCATTGATCACGACTCAGAGATGCATTTCAAGTAATTATTTATTGAACTGAGCCTTAAATATATTTAAATTTAAAATTAACTTGACGTTTAGTAAGGGAAAGGGAGACCACTGTTTTCGCGAATCTTGAAACATTACAGTTTCAGCACCTAAGCCAAAACGATAGATTGCACATTCTCCCAGTAGGTGGCTGGAGCTCATTTTGTCAACAGGAGAACGTTAGAAGACGGGGGTTATCAGTTGCAATACATAACCTTAAGATGAACAGAAAACAAAAATACTTACTATAGGTAGTAATCATTTTAACCCTGCAACTGTCAGACTACTCAATTTGAGTGGTCGTGGGGGTGTAGCACGTGAAAACGATAAATTTTGGCAACTCTAATTGTAATGAATATTTCACCCACTAAAAATTATCCAATCGCAATGAATCAAAAACCGTTGGATAGGTAACGATCTAAACTTTATTTTTTGTATTTACAAGTTTTTTTCTAAAACGTATTTTTACATACGTAATCAATCATCGTTGCAGTTTATTAGTTTCCTTCAACAAACTCGGCGCCCGTCAATTCACAGGATTTCGTCATAAAACACGACGAAGTAACCCATCTTTCTACTTTTTCTAAAGCCCGCCCAATACTTCTTCTAAAGTAAATCTAGATATCGTTGGATTCTTCACAATTTTCCCTATCTAATACTGCCATCCAACCAAAAATCGGACAAATAGTTCTAGAGTTGTAGGCCGTTTTGTAGACCCTTGCAATTGGTCATTTTTCCAACCAATAAACAGCGTTATTTATTACACTTGTTATCTGTGTGACATCAATCGTTTTTTAGAGACATTTTGGTATCTTTGTAAACATAATGCTTCAAGCTAACTTTCCCTGTAAAATAAATATGCTATATTTGAACAGTTTGTTGTGTAGGACCGTGGGAAAGTGACTGCTAATATGGTCTCATCTAAGGTTTAAATATTAACCCTAACGGCTTTTTATAACATGGGTAGACATAGAAGTTTGAGCGCGCATCCTGTATGGCTTCAATGTGCGAGAGATTTCTTAATTTTTTCTCACTTTTGTTATTCAAATAATTCTAAGTCAAACACTTTTAGGAAAAGATAATTTACAAGTACACGGTTCAATTCTTTGATTTATTCTCTACACTTTGTTATAATAATATTTCATTTTTGGGTAAAGCAAATATTCCTAAATTACGTTTGAAACTAGGCCTACTTTTGTTAGCAGTCGTGTAGATGGAACATAAAAACTGGTGTTTTCAAAATAAGGAATTTGAAATTGATAAATGTTTGTATACAGTTCTATTTAGAACTAAATTATGAAACTTGTTTACGCTTACGAAAAAATTACAAAAAACGTTTACTACTTGTTATGTAGGCCTAAAGTTGAACATTTTCTTTTCGTTACCGAACATTTTTTGTTTCTTGAACTAATAACTTTTACAATTTTACATCAATTAATTTTTTTATTGCATATATGAATTCTTTAAACCTTTCTCTACAAAAAAGGTAAAGAACACTTTTGGATTGGTATACAATTACTATATTTGGCGAATTTTTGAAAATATTAGCTGCACACGCACCGAAATGACTTGGCGGTGAAAACATTAACATGGACAGTTTTAGGGTTAACTTATTTAATTTAATCACAGATGACACACCGCGCTACTTAGTGATAAAAAAGTGTAATAATTAGCTATGGACAAATACTGACAGTAAAAATTAATCTAGTGCAAAACCAAAAAATAAACAAGCAAAAAATTCAAACAGGAAGTCAAAAAAAGCAACAACAAAAAAGCATTTAAAAACTCATTAGTAGGCACCTCAGCGAAAGTAATGGTAATAGTTTTCGTGAGGTATAAGCTAATTGTTTAATAAACTTACTCCCCTCTCTTTCAGGTTCTTCTCGAGACCTAGCCATCATGTCCAGTGGGGATAAACAAAACAATTGTGACAAAAGATGAAATTATTTCTTCTATTTTCAGTATTTTTTTTAAATATTGGCAATACTTATACTTATATATACAAATGTAATAAATAGCTAAAATTTTACTATGTTGGTCGTAATTTCGGAACCTTTTGAACAGATTGAAAAATTGTTTTACTTTTAAAATGCTATACTGTCAGCCAATGACTTAAATGCTTGCGAGGGGGCATTGGGGTGCGGGGAAGGGTTCTCCCAACACAGCACTAACTAGTGATAGGGGCTGCCGTCACTATGACAACCGCGCTACTATTCATGTTTTAAATAGACACAGCGTTATTATCTGTGGTCCTTCATGCATTTAATTTTATGGTTATTCTTTTGTAAAATTTGTAGCACGAGATAATAACATACAGTAATTACAGTAATATACAGTAAACTGTGCCCCATTTATTTGCTAGTCCGAATGTTATTGGTTTTGCTGACAGTTTGGCAAGGGTTGAGGACAAGGCTGCTCTAGCCAATAGCTGCCGCATTCCAGACGCGAGTATTCAAGTCATCGGCTACTATTCCTGAGAACATAGGCTGAAATTATTTAAGGAAACAAAATTAATTTATTTCAAAATTTCAATATTTATAAATGAAGTCGGAAAATCATTGTGTTTAACATGTGTATTCATAATATTTATTTACGTGCTATCACATGAACACATATACATATAACACATAACGAATCCGAAACACCCAGTAGTCCCGATCCTTTTTCGACACTCTGTAAATTAATTACCTAAGGTATTTATTTATCTACACTTTACCTCGTTATTTTTCAACCAATTTTTACAAATAAAATTACATTTTAAATATTTTATATTGCAGATTTACAGAGAAATATATAAAAAATAACTATATTTTAAACATTTTTGTGTGTGTGACAATAGTATCTTATAAATACCTTCACGATAAAGTTAGGCTTATGTAAAACCTCAGTTAAGTATAAAAAAGTATTTACCGTTCCGAAGCGCGGTTCACAGCTTATCTAAGATAAATTCTTGGTTAATTATAAGTTTAAGTATATTTTTTGACTTAATACGACGGCCGTTTCAGCTATTTAGCCATTTTCAAGTTTTTTTTGTAACCGGATATCTTTTGTCACTTGTTAACACAAAAACACTCAATCACAGTACATTAACACAAACACAATAATAAATACACACGATACATTATTTCAAAAAGAAAACAGAGTCAATTAAAAAATCTTCGACTGGTTAGGCCAATATTTGTTTATCTCAGATTTTTTTTTTTAATTCAACAATGAGTTTTATAGCCAAAACAATGGATTAGTTATGGAATGTCCATTGTCTAGTGTATTTTACAAAATATGTTTAAATCACTTAAAAAACAATGATATCATGTCGAGTAAAAACAAACACCTGAAAAATATCATGCATTACCACAGATAGGTCGACGATGTCATTGTTTTATATCAAGGAACAGAACGACAAATCAACAACTTTGCAACATATCTGAATAGCATACATTTCTCGTTAAAATTTACAATTGAAATCGAAACAAACATTAGTATAAATTATCTAATTTTCATTTTGTATCATTATCTGATTTTGATGATTTTTTAAATGTGTTTCTTTATAGCTATAGATATGTCATCAAGCCTTAAATTCTTTTTAATCATTTGTTGCCATAAAAATTCAAATTTTATGAAATTTTTTCGGTTTTTTGGATTTATTTTAAAAACTAAAAAAGGTACGAGGTTGGTTAATAGCTCAATCGAAAGAGCTAAAAATTTATAACATTTACGCCGCTAACATTTCTAACTTTTATGTTTGGTTTTTGTAACTGTTGGGCGAAAAAACAAAACAAATTGTACTATATATTGTATACCTACTGGTTTTTAACCTTTATTATAACTGATGGTATACAATATAGGAAATAATTTGATTTGGACGTTTTACATTATTTATCATCTCAGCTTGGAGATTAGTATTAATCCTAACCTTTATTGTAAAGAAAACGTGATAGAAGGTTCCACTTGTGTTGGCTTGCTGAGCACTCAGGGGTCTCCCCTAGTATATTGTTATGTATTAATGTACTTGATTTGCAGAAACAAACATTAATTTCAAACAAAATAAGGGGAATGAGTATAGCCCACTAATTATATTGATCAAAATAAAGTTTTCTAAGCCAAAGATCCAAACAAAAACCACAGCTGAGTCGTAACTTAAAGCCACAATTCCGAAGTAGCAGAAGATCCCTACGATTTGGATCCCTGCACCCGTTTTAAAACTATTACAAGAGTAAACTTTAATTAAATCATTCAAATTAAAGTAATATGGTTGACTGATTCTAACTTCAAGTGTTTAGTTACAGTTCAAATTAGGGTTATCTGTCCAACAGAAACCAGTCAACCAGATGTAACACTTAGATGGACGTAAAATCGATATAGAAATTATATATAAAATTATCAATTTATAAAAGATTATATTAAAAATTATCATTCAAATTTAGCTAATAACATTAACCAATTTTGAAAAAACTTTCTCTATTGTTCCGGCATTTCCGTTAGTTTAACAATTCCCAAGTTTCATCAAAATTGTTAAAACTCTGACTGAACCTAATTTCAATGGAAAATACGATAGTGTTTTGTATTGCCGGTATTGGTTAAAACTTTAAACATAATCCAATTAATATAAACTGAAATGCAACAAAATATTTGTCCTGAAGTGGAAGTTTAATTGTACACCGTGTGTGTATAACGTAATTGTATTGTATTGTATACAAGGAATGTTGTGTTTAATAACTGTAAATAGTTATAAGGACTAATAAAATAATAATTAGGAAATAGTGATTGTTCGACTAAGGACAGCCAGAATCGACAACTTAATCTTAATCGCTTTTATTTAATTTCACTGATATACTGAAAAATCCTAAGATGAGTTTCTTATTTATAACAGGGTGAAGCTAGATATGATTGATTTTATTATACTCATCAAATAGTAACATCATATTAAAATCAAGTTTTGTTTGATTACCTTTTCCTACTACAGCTACTTAGGAGCACACTCTGAGCAGTTCGCAAATTAAACTATAATGAACTATTGTGTTCAGCGTCGTTATAAGGTAAACAGCTGATGAAATTTATGTTCTGAAAATGTTGTTTTGGTGGGACTAAATTCTGTAAACACGTTTTGTTTAGTGAAACAGGACTTTTAAACAAAATAAAGCACTAATTTAAAATGTAGATGTATTAAAACCGTTGTGTGTATTATTGGTGCAAAGTTTATTTAGTCAAGCTCAATAAAAATATAAATATATAGCTCACAGATTATAGCTAGGTTTACGTTGAATAAATGAGTTGTAACAATAACTTTAGTAGTTCTTGTTACATAATTATATTTATAATTAATAAAATACCAAAACAAGGATATATGGTATTCCAGAAAGAGGTTTTAATAAAAAGTCGTAGAACAAGCGTGAAGAACTGCGTAACAATTATTTGTGAATCTAGGATACAAAGTTGAGTTTGTCACAAGAATAAACATTTGTCGCCTGAGGACTTATTTGATCCATTTTCAGAATGGCGGTTCCAAACGCAATTATTTTGTATACTCTATCATTAAATAGTTTTATTATTAGTGCAAGCAATTTTACCAAACATTAATTATTGTTTAAACATTTGAAACATCCTTTGCTACTCCAGCTATTTTAAAATAAAACTTTCGGCTAACTGAAAATGCCCACATTAAAAAAAAATAACCGGATAGGTTGAAACTAAAACCAAATAAAATTACTCTTTCACCTAATTTTAGCTTAGTATTTCAAATTTGATTATATCTTAAACTTTTTTTAAATGAAAGTTAGAAAACCAATATGTAGGTTTTGTATGTAATATTTTTGTTACAAATGAAAGTGCTTGAGTAAAATATGCCGTTATGGAGTTCTCGAATATGGAGAAAAACATTTTCCCTTTAATCATGAATTTGCGAAATACTTGGCCTTCAATAATAATTATCAAGTTTGGTTTCAGTTGAAAATAAACATTTATACTGATCGTTTGTTTGCCTGACCAATCGTGTGGTTTCTTACCATTTCAAAAAAAATTTGGTAACAATATTTGTACAAATAAATTGCAAATTTGACAAAATATGAAAAAGCAGTGCAACATGAATTAAAATTATGGTTTTATAGAGATTTTTTATTAGTATTTGTATTTATTTACAAAATATAATAAATATTTATATAGAATATTAAATTATATAGTGTGGAATGCAAAATTGCTACCAGATCTATTTTAAAATAGTAGTTTACGCAACGATTGTATTATGAAGGCCTTTAAGCCACGAGTGAGATGTAAGTTAGAACACGAGCGAAGCGAGTGTTCTAAATATCTCACGAGTAGCTTAAAGGCTGAATACAATCGTTGCGTACACTACTTTATCTACGACCTAAAATATACAGGGTGTAAAAAAATAAGAAGTGTGTAATGATTCTTCAATTTGATACCCTTTTAACAGGAGTGAAATTAACATTCCTTTTACTCATAACCATACTAAAAAATTCATCACTATCACTCATGTTTGCGGAATGCGTCAACTCACGTTTGAGGTTAGTTACAATAACACACTAACATCCGGAACGTATGGGTACAATCAGCTGATGTACGAATAGCGTTATTTTTATTACAACTCTACTTCCGTCAAATGACGAGCTCTCATTGGTCTAGAGCCTATTATGTAAAGTGACTCCTGTTAGGTAAAGATATAATTACCTAATCGGGTTGGCTTTTGGTTTGTAATGTACCTCTTTCTGATGTTACTTGTAATAGCGTTATTGGTGTTTATTGCAATGGTCGTAGATAAAAACAATTTTAAGTGGCTCAGTTACTATGCTGGTTGTTTTAGTAACACTATCTTTAATGAGGGCTTAGTAATAATAACAGTATGATTACGTCCGGTGAAGAAAGTTGGCCAATCATTATGAAAAATAATTTTCTAATTGCCTTTTACCCTGTTTGCAGTTTCTCCATATTGTTGTATCTTCTTCACGTTCATCAGAACGTAGACAAACTGAAACATGGCTTGATAGTGGGATGAACTGTAGAAGAGTAAACTTCTTCTCAGATTATGTATTATAACTCTTGTAAGCTCTAGACTACTCTCTCTATCTCTCTACATTTTAAAGGATTTCCTACACACAGGGGGAAAGTTTTTGTGGGAGATTGATTCAAAGGCATTTAGGACACCTTCCTGATATTTTACAAATATCAATATATAACGGGTGTTATAGATATATCGTTGATTAATCGCAACACCTTCAACTCCTGACTTACAGTAGAGGAAAGAGAAGATACATTCATTCGCCCACACATATCAAACCTCAAGCCATAGCTGATATACATGTTACCCATTTTACCCGAATGCCATGGTGGACTCACCTGAAGGCAATAATACGCGATTCTCTCCCGGAGCCGGAAAATCCGTTTCGGTTAAACGATCAGCTTGATTCACTCCCCAATATTTCTCTTTCCGTTTGTGCAAGGCGTGCCTAAATAATATTCCATAAAAAAGTAGAACTACCTCTTGGTACCTTTTAAATTTGACTGTTCCCGAAGAAAATATATATATATGTACTTTATTCTGTAACTCTGACTATTTATTAACATGTCCGCTAAAGAAACTTCTATAAGCATCGCTTGGAAAAAACCTTGAATAGAACATATTTGGTCATTTCTAATTACTTGCATTAAGAATTTAAGTTAATAAGACCATCGTTGTAGTTGTGCAGACAAACAACTGGAATACTATTTCTTATCTAAAATTCGTGATAAAAAAAGTACAGTCATGTAAATCTAATAAAAGTTGGATTACATTTACCTAAAAGTAGAGTACAAAATGTGTTAATCAATAATTTATAGTTACAGGAACTATTTGTGAATACAGTAGACTGTTTTTGGTTATACTAACTAAGTCTATACGTCGATTTAGTAGATCCTACCTTTCTATATTTGACATCACCGTGCCAGTAAGATGGAATTAACCATATAGCCAGGTATTATTATCAAAGCCTAAAACTTTTTATTAAAGCAGTAAGTTACCATTTACTTGTATTATTTTAGAATTCTGGTTAAATTATTCTGGTTATAAATTATTTCTAGTTATTATTACTGTATTGTAAAAGTTGCCTTTCTATTAGGTAAAATCAACTATCTTATGAGGTATCTTATTATATATAAGGTAAAAATGATCTATTATTTTAGGTCCTTCCACCAACCAACTAAAGTTAAAATTACCAAACTTATAAACCATTAACGTTCAATCTTATTTTGTATAGTAATATATACCACTCTGTTGCTTTATACATTTAAAAAAAATCATGTTTATCTGTAATTCATTGTCCTTTTATAAGCACCAAAATATTGTCATATATATTCTGAAATAATGCAAAATTGCAGACCACCCCAAACCAAAGATTAGGTAACTAATCAATAGTCATATTTAGATTTTAAAAAATCCAACCACCGTTTACTTTACTTACGCCCTCCTACCACAGTTTTAACAAACTACATGTTGTCCAATCGAAATCAACCAAACATCGGTTAAACATTTATTAAATAAAACAGTAATGAAAGTAACAGATAGGTTCATACTTGTTATTAACACCAAAATACACATATCTGCATCATGGGAAGCTATATTAAAATCTAAGGAAGGTACTCACGGAAACAATAAATCACACACGTACTGGATAACACTTAGGAGTTGAGTTCTACTTGCAAACAATCTAAGTTAGAACAAACAGTTCAAGTTTCTTCATCATATAACCAAGGTGTTTTTGGTTAAAACAAACTTTGCAACTATTTCACTTCGAGGCGTTTTAGCGGTTTCACTGTATCCGAGATATACGGGTTGAAACTGAATCTAAAATAGAATGCCTTGGTTTGGAAGCTTTAGCAAACTTTTTCAAAAAAAATCATTGATTTCGTAAAAATGAAACATAATTTGACTAAAGAATAAATACGACAAGTTAGACTCACTCCGAAAGGATTCCGTAGTCTAAAATTTAAAAAAAAATACAGTTATGCAAATTATTATTTATTTAACTTGGTGTGTTCAACATTTTTGGATTTTAAAAGTTCAATATTAAACAATGATGAATAATTTGAAAGTTACTATTAGGCCTATACTTATATTTCTTTGTATTGTATCTTTAAAAAATGGTAAATGATAT
>JAGFPH010006273.1:0-18043 GCA_018207615.1 Philaenus spumarius
TGTGAACTTTGTGATTCGGAAATTTTACCAGATTAAATTAAACATCTGAAACAGGTTTTGTTTGTATATTTTTGAAACTTTAAAATTGCTTCTCTCCAACTTTCAACGCTTTGTTAATAATGATTTCAATATAATTGTGCGTGTATTAAGAGGCGTTATGCATTTTGAAACGATATATTTTTCCGAACGATAAATACGGATTTATAAATTTAAAGACCATTTTTTATTTCATTAGGCCTGAGTTAGGAATTCCGATGCATAAGTAAGGTAAACCAAACTTTGATTTATTGTGTATTCCTTAAAACTATAATTAAATTTATCACTTAAATAAACTTTCAGACAACGAACAGAGACAAAAATAATGGTTGAATGTATTTAAGGCAATTCCTTTTAACATTTTTGTAACATTTTGTCCTACATTAAGTACAATATACAATTCATATTTGCAACATTAATTGAAATTATTCGTTAAATAAATAAATGTCTTTGGCTGTAAAAAACAAAAACCCAAAAAATGTTGTGCGTTACACAAGTTAAATACCACCGAAAAACGAATGCGAAATAAATAGTAACATATATTCAAGACGGTATTACAAGTAGGCTACAGTAAAATGTCCTGGAAAAAATTTAAATATTTTTTTGGAATGGACACAGTTTGTCAAAAAAAGAAGGAGTGTGACTTTATTATTTACTTTTTGAATTTAAATTATTTTGGATGATACAAATTTAGGATATTGAAATGAAATATTGACAATATTAACTCTTTCAAGACTTAGCAAACTCAAGGATTACCGAGGAAAAATGGCAGAATGTTCAACAAGGAGGTGGAAAACGACCGACGACTTTCTAATTACTTTTATAAAAATGCCGAGATAAATCTAAATATTTTTGTACACATAAAATTGTTAAATTAGATTTGAAAATATATTTTAAAAATTGGTTTATACGTCCAATGTTTTACAAAGGTGCTACAGAGTACAGACAGTAAATAAAAAATTTTGAAAGTAATACATCGCTACAGGCTAAATGCTCTGACGTTATAAAACTTTACAGACAAATTGTGCTAAAAGTGGTGTTGATAAAACAAAAAATAAATAGTCAATAATAAAACGTTACCTTGTGGGTTTCCCGAAGATGTTTCAGAGCCTTAACTCTATCATCAGGTCGGAACAACTCTTCGGGGAGATATTTTAAGACCCAATGACAGAGTTACGACTTAGAAACACGTCGTCCTTTGGCAAGAAAGACCAATAAGGTAATGTTGAATTATTTACTACTTAGTTACTTGTATAACACGACATGCAAATTAAAAATAAATATGCCTTGAATATCAAATCATGAACAAAACCGAACAAGTCACACTGTTTAATTGAATGTTAAAAGTATGATTAGGCTTTTTGGCCTAATACAGCTCAAGGTAGCGGAATAATTTACTTCAACGGATCACTTTAAATCTTGGACATGAGGGTATTGCTAAAAGCCTAAATTCGGATACTGCTTTTCCTTTTCACCCGTTTAATAGTTTTGGTTACCCCATAAATACTTCACTTGAAAACATGTATCCATTAAATTTTGGTTTATGAAACATAACAAGTTTTTATTGTATTTACCTAATCAACTCATTTATTTAACATGTATGTTCATTTGTAAAAAAATATAACTGTGTAAAAAACCCTACAAGACTGGCTGTTTCCACATTCCTCTTCTTTTGACAATGTGCTCTAGACACAAGCCGTATTTATAGCGTAATCACTCGCACGCAAAAAAAACATAAATACAATTTCCCTTAATCACATACACACTGACTTTGGTCTTTTGCCGACGACGGACTAGTGTCACGCGGCCGGGGTGGTCGTCTCTATGTCCTGTTCGGGCAGATCCAGTATGGCCGCTTTTCTCTCCCAAAACTGAACCTGATCCCGTATCCTTCGAGTGTTGTCCGCCACGAACGCGTCTGGCGAACCGTAGTTAGGAGGGTTCTCGTTGGGATTGTAGCCCAGTTTTTTCAACATGGGAGCGATACTGTCCATATCCCTGATAACGTCTTTAGGGAATTGTCCGACCCATTTTACCAACGCTTCCACGTTAACGGGTTTGATGACTTGATCGGAGGATCTTTCCACCCTGTAACACAATACCAACAAGCAATAAGTGCAAATTCTTTGAAACTTTTATTCTCGTTAAAAAGTTTTAAGATAAAAATAACATATTTTCTCATCACCTTTGCTTTTCGACAAATATTACATTTTTTTTTGTTTTAAGAGGCATTAAATCTTTTTAGGCTGGGTGATATTTATTTTACAAAAAAAACTGTTTTACAGGCTATACCCATCTTATTTTTTGAATACGTTGCAATCCCTTGATCTTTCTATTGTTCAATTTTCAACTACACCACAACACAGCACAAACAACAACAAAAAACACAAAAAAATGTTACCGTTTCAATACGGTCGTCAAAGTCACAAAAAACATTAAACAACAGAAGAACCAGAAATTGTCTAATGGTTCGCGAAGACTGTCGACACTTCGCTTTTGGACCACAAGTTTGAGAACGTCGATACAATTCACCGTAGAACTAGAAAAAGATGGATGTTTTGGTTCAGAAGTCGGATATTGGGATTGTTACTTCGGTATTATAGAAAACCCACGAATACTGGAAAGTACTTACAATATAATTCACATCATCCGGAACATGTTGAGCTTGGTCTTGCACAGGGCTTGTTTTGGAGGGATAGTAGGGTTCCATTGAATGATTTTGAGAGAGGCAAAGAGGGTTTCTGATGAACTCCGGAATAATGGATATCCCATGAGTTGTATACATAAAGCCATAAAAAAAACTGAAACTAGAAAATCTATTTACAGCGATACTAGGGAAAACCCTATTGCTACAGTATCCATTCCTTATGTAAGAGGATTATATGAGAAAATACGGAGAATCAACTCAAAATTTAACATTAGGACTGTTTTTAAATCGGGAACCTGTTGATCAGGGTAAAACCTTGTTGTGAGTTTCCTGAGAAGAACGTTGTTTAAAAAATCCCTTGTCAATGTGGTCACAATTATTTTGGTCAAACTTCAAGGCCGGTGGATATGTTCAAGAACATCGGGATCATTTGACAAAAAAGACCATAACTGTTCCAAGATACGTGGACATCAATCTAAGTCAGGGCATACTATAAATTGAGAAGCTTCCAGTATTATTCATAAAGAAACAAACTGGAGAAAAAGAAATTTAATCAAAGCAGCATGTACGGCGATTGATACTAATTGCTTTTCACAACCCAGTGTCTCATTTCCTCATGTCTATATCCTTTTAATAAAAAATGAAATAGTGGAAAAATTCATAATGGCAGATTAATTAAGCCCCCTCCCCCAGCGGTTCAGGATCACAATGATTGCACAACTGATAAGACACGAGGTTTGTCAGAAACATTTACGGAGTAGTAAGCGTCTAGCAGGCTTTCGTCCATCGGAAGGCACATAATGTTAAATATCAGTCTCTGAAGAAGCGAAACGTTGGTAGTCTCCACGAAATGTTAGACAATTTGTGTGATTTCTTCTTTTGATTAATGTTTTTTGTGTGACGACGTGTCGAAACGGTAACGTTTTTTGCTGTTGTCTGTGCTGTGCTGTGGTGTAGTTGAAAATTTCACGACAGGAAGGGCAAGGGATAGCACAGTGGTAAAAAAATAATGTTGGTGAACCCTATAAAACAGGTTTTTTTTTGTAAAATATTACAATTGTGTAGTAATGTTGCAAATACATAATAACTAGAAAACCTCTGTAAAAAATCACGAGTAGATTAATTTACACTAGGTTTTTATACCTACCTCCATGACTACCTCAACTGAAAATGCGGCCAATAAGTACAGTTACTGGAGGCTGTTACTTTTTTTTAAAAGAAAAAATATCTCTTAGGCCTTTTAATCGTCTTAGTTCTCTTACGAGGGTCAGTCAAATATTAATCGAACTTTTTTACATACATTTATTGACCATGAAAAAATATTTCTACATCAAATGATAACACACGATAAGAATAACAAAAGTTCTGTAAAACAATATTTTCCATAAAAAGCACATGTTTTGGGATGAAAATGAACACCTCATCTTCAGGAGTACTTGTACTTAGAATGTAGAGCACATTTTTTTTTTTTGACTGCAGTACCTGGAGACACTTCATTGAAAAAATCGAGGTAAGTGAAATTTACTGTTACATTTTTAAATATCCCGAGACATAACCTAATAATGAGTCATTCTGACTCGTTCAAAAACAAACAACTGCCTTACATGAAAACTGACTATGTTCTTAAAAAAAAAAATGAATTTGAAAAGTTTTATATTTTACTAGGGGTTCTGCTTCTGCTCGCTTTGCTCGCCAACACCGGTGGCGACCTATGGTGATGCCAAATGCAAACGTATTATTTTATATTGTGTTATTTTTACGGAAATGATGATTGATTAGGACAGAAGCACTTGGATCTAAGTTGGGTGGTGGGGGTAGCTGTGATATGCACATAATGTAAGACAGAGATCGAAATAGACACGCAATATCCCCAACATTTGTTCATAAAAACCATAATTTTTACATTTTTCAACAGGAATTTTATATATTTTCGGAATAAAAAGTGTCCTAAAATATACTCCGAATAGTCCTCTACATGTTAATGAAAGTTTTGTCAAAATCGGTTCAGTCATTCCGGAGATTAGCCCGGTTAAACAAACAGACACAAAATTTATAAATGTGTTTTTAGGTTTTGGTAATGTGTGGATAACATTATGAGCTTAGAAAAAAGATAAAATTTTGAAATCACAGGCAGACACTACAATTTTATTTATATGTATAGATAAGTCTAATTTTTATTTGAATCTTTTATTACGGACAAGTTATAGCCTCCCCCCTAACTAACTTGTAAACTTACTTTGAAAGCAGCACTCCTCCGGGTTTGTTGATCATTTCTTCATGGTGCAACACACTTTCGTTCCACGGAACGTCGAGGAATTTCAATATCTGTCTCATCCAATGTGCAGGGTGCAACACCAGCTGTTCGTAACGTACTAGCATACAACGACTCGATCCCACCAACTGGCATTGGTCGTACATCGTTGAGATGGCGTTGTTCCAACGCTGCATGCATTGACGATGGTTGGTCAAATCGAAACCGGTTATCGTTACCTACGGAAAGAACGATACAGTTAGTTGTTCAGTGAGTGTATTGATAAATTTACAAAACTATTTGTTAAACTAGCTGCACCCACGACTTGGTCCACGAGAAATAACAAATCACAGTTAATTATTATAAAGTTCAATCAACAATATTAGCAAATTTAACAATAATCAGTGCTTGATTTGTGACGGTACACATAGGTACGCCATACCGGTACCTCTGATTGGGTGGGTGAATATAAAACGTAATTTTTAGAGCAGTGGAACGATGGACTATTGAATTGCGGTGGTTGAAGCGTTGTAAAACTAGGTCCACTAGGTGCGTGAATAGACTGTACTTTATCTAGCCGTATGCAGGTGGAGAGTTGACTCATTTCCTCGTCCCTTGCCACGCCCCTCCGATCTTTGGACAATTTTATAAACTGTAAGGTAAAACATTTAAGGTTTTATCATTTTTTTAATATTACGTTCAAATTTACATATGTTCAGCTTAACTGCTTTTTTGTAACAAATCGTGATTTCAGAAAGAATGTAAATAAAAAAAATGATTAAATGTGTGTTTTTTCAATCCAAATGTTGTACTTCATTTTCAAAATTATATTTAAAAAAATTCCAGATTAAATCAAGTTCAATTTTTTAAACTCGATGGTAGGCCTACATTTATATTTTGGAAAATCTTACTGCTAGTAATCTCAATTTAATTTGAAATAGCAATCAAAATTGAGATTGCTGAGGTAAGATTGTTTACAGATTATTTACTTTTTAAGCGTGGTCAGAAAAGCGTTAAAATAACGGGGATAGAAAAAATCAATTGGTAAAATTTCACAATTATAATTTATTACTGAGCAACATAATAATGTTTCACCGTTAGGCATCATCAGGCTACTAAATTGAAATACAGCAAGTATCTTAAAACTAACATACAAACAAAATAGAAGGAGTGGGAGTGACAATAGAAATGACCAGGGAGAGCAATGTAATGTGGCCTAGGTAACACTGCAAGGGTAAGGTGTGGTTACATAATGGGTTTTAACAAGGGGGATGGATTGAGAAAAATTTGGTCATTTAAGTTATAAGTATAATTTTTAAAAACAGATCTATTAATTTCCAGACATTCTAGGTTATTTAATTTCCTACTTTTTTCTTCCATATGTAATAACTTTACATTTATTTTTGGGTTAAATGTATGTCCAGTTTCCAGTAAATGATTAGCAAAATTGGAATTAGATTTACCATACTTCCAGCTACTAATGTGTTCCTTAATTCTTTTATTAATGGATCTACCTGATTGTCCTACATATTCACAACTACAATCTCCACATGAAATTTTGTATACTCCGCTATTGTCTAATCTTTCCCTTTTGTCTTTGTTATTGACAATTAATCTCCCTACATTATTTGAACAGTAAAAGGCTGGTTTATATTTACTCCTATCTATTATTAATTTATTAATTTCATAACTTACATTGTTGATAAATTTAATTCTACAATATTTAATTTTGTCATTACCATCACAATTGGCAGTATACAATGAATGTTCAATCTTAAGTTTCTGTTTTTTGTTCAAAATAGTATCTATTAATTTTACACTATAGCCATTATTGATGGCAATCTGCTTAATGGTATTCAATTCAGTAAATTTCAAAATTTGTCAGCAAGAAAACGCTGTAATTGTAATGTTAATTCTAATTCTAAATGTCTTAAATAAATGAAAACAGAAAATAAAATTTACAAAATTTTATGTAATTAATAATAAACAGAAAATAACGCACACTTTAAACTTGAACTCAATTAACAATTAATTAAACTCAGGAAATATTACACGTAACTTTTCAATGACATCGTACTGTGCATGCGAACGTAAATAAACACGATTGCCGGACTCTGGTATTTTTATAATACAGTAAGACCTCGATAATCCGGCAGTCTATAATCCGACAGACTCGATAGATCGGCATCAATCATCTTGAAAATTTGCACTCATTAAAAATAGCAGTTTTTGTAACTATTGAGTGATTTAAGCCCAGTCTACACTCACTGTCTGTTGGCTCCGCATCCGTTAAAAACAGTGTGTAAAAATCTACTGCATAATAAACGTGTCCAAAACAAACATTTCAATCACAATTTTTCCTAAAAATCGAACCGATTCAAAACAATGTGCTCTCGTCATCCTTTAAAAACTTTAAAGGGACCGTTTAACACTTTCGTTGCTGACAGTATTTTGTTGAACATATTCCACTTAATGAAGATTATTTTAACAAATTGATGTCTTTGGAAGATTGAATTTCTTGTAAATAGTTGTTTGATTTAAAACCGCTTTCAGGGTATCTACTAGTTCTTAGAAATAAAAATCAGTGACTTTTCAGTGACTTTTAGGGTAAAAATTTAAAAAATCGAGTTTCTATATAAGTCTTTATTCTGTAAAACTTAAAATCACTTATGACTTATGTCTATTTCTCTTAGTAATACACCCAACTAGTGATACACGAAATGCGTGATGTGTTAGTCGATTGTCTCGATTGATCAAACATCTCGAGAATCAAACAATCGCGCATCACTACGCCGAAACTTGTCTGCTCCGCTGTTCACTACTACGCCCATACTCCCTCTTACCGAATGCTGTTCCTGTTTATACTAATGTTTCGGCAAAAAAGACATTTAAACAACATAATTACTCCGCTTCATATATGCTCAAAATTATTTTAAAGGCTAGATATGTTTTATAAAAAACTAATCAGATTATTATAGAAAAATATTTCATCATCTTGAAGCCTGGGGCTATGATTGCAATTATAACATCAGCGTGTCACTCGCACGATAGTATACGGAACCTTTTCTTTACATTTGTTACAATCCAGCGCTCAGAGAGCTTATATTATAAATATTTTATCTACAAAATGATTTTGTTTTAGGTTTTTAAAATTTATTAGTTAGCTTCAATCTCTCTACACTGTTAATGTTACGTAGTTTCAACGTGTAATTTACGTGTTCATATACAGTACATGTTGCGTTTATTTATAGCTTATTCCCTGTCTAAATCATTTTAAAGGGAGACCTTGATAATTCGGCATATTCGATAATCCGGCATCACCGGGTCCCCGAGCGTGCCGGAATATCGAGGTCTTACTGTACATATGTAACAAAACAGGAACACACAGAATTTTCACTTTCTATAATACATAAATACTTAATGTTTACCGTACTTTACATCAAACTACAAACTATGGATATTTGATATACTGATATACATCGATGATCACGATTCGATACGTTGAATCAATCCAATGTGTATAACAAGGGTACAAATATATATTTGTATTTAGAATCTATGAAAAATTAAAAAAAAAAACGCTGAAGTTAACTTAGGCCTACAGTCTTTAGTCTCAGTATGCTTACCAGTACTCAACATTCAATAGTAAAATAAGCTTAGGTTGGCAGCATTACTCTATTTCCTAAAAAAAAGTACGTAAAGTAAATTTACTCTGTTTTTCGTTCTATTAAATTGTATTTGCTTTGATTTAAAATTTAAACATTATGATTACATTATTTACAGTATTTTTTTGCTCATAGGTTGGCACTTCTGTCGCAATATGGGGTGAGGAGACTACAGTAATTATAAAAAGCTGTATATTTAAGGCCGCAATCTTAAAATGAGACCAGGTAAGTCACACATTTTTACAAAATGTTTATTTTTTATAATATGCCTTTTCAGGCAATGTGATTGAAGAAATTTTTACGTACGAAACAGTGGAGTTGCAGTCGATAGTAAAAGTCTAAATTGATTCGTTTGCTCGCTATAACTAAATTGAGCGAAATTGGTTTTAACAGGTGGAATGTTACACCGTTTATAGCATTTTCTACTCGTAAACATTTTCTAACAAAATTGTTCCATTCGACCAAGTATGCAGAAAACTGAAAATACTCGAATCAGAAATTACAAATCACACACAATGAAATAACTTTTACGGTTGGTTTGATAAGGAAGGAATAATTTAATAATTTGGAGAATATCCAAGAATCCAACTATGCACTTTCCAAAGTGACTATAAACTTTTATAGACGACAGATAAGGATTCTATTAGGTTTTTAAGTGCTTATTCAAAAGCGGTTAATTAGTTTAGCTCGACTTTCAAATCTGGCTATAACTCCAGCAAATCTGCTGGTTCCCCACAACCGACGCCAACACGAAGAGCCTAAATACGCATTACTTTGCGTCTATATAACTAAATTTGTGGCCAATATTGACAACGTCACTTAAAACGATTTGAAAAGTACTTGGGCGCCCAAATTGTTACAAAACTTAAATTTTCTCAACCATGAGGAATTTAATTTTTTTTTTAAATGAAAATGATCAAAACATGAGTCCGGTATGTTAATTCAATAACTTGTAGCAAAAAGCGGACTTAAAACATTTGAATATTAGCATTATTGTATTCAAAGGTAAGTTTATTGTACAACGGCTGTTTAGAAATGAACTTCAAATCAAATTATATTCAAACTATTAATTCAAACATTGTTGTTGCAGTCAGTAGCTGTTAATTTTAATAAATACAACATTTTAATCCATTTGGTTTGTAGTTGTGTAAGTAGTGAGCAGGGCAGGATTTACCACTAGGCCTAGGGGCACACGCTAAATAAATATTTGTTTAAATAACAAAGATAATGTGTATGATGAGATAACCCTACAAGTGTTTGACTGCTCAAAAGTGTACTTGGCGAAGGTCTCAAACTACTGAATTGACAATTCTACTTGTACTGAATATTTCACCCAGTAAAAATCACCCAAAAAAATCCAACAAACGGAAGCACGTTTTTTGACCGGAAGTAACTATTTTTTTGAGATTTTACCTACGAGAATGAATTTGTTTTTGAGTTTTTTCTACAAACATAAATGTAGGATGTTATTCTGCACATTTTGTTTTTTACGCTACCTTATAGCTTGCTTGGTTCCCCCAAAAATCGATCAAAATGTAAAATACCATAGAAGTACCCGGTTCAAAGCCATGTGTTGGATTCTACCGTGGGATTGGCGTGCGAAGCACGCAATGCATTGTGTATTGACGATACCCCCAATATGCGGAATGGCGTGCGAAGCACGCAATGCTTTGTGTATTGAAGATACCCCTAATATGCGGAATGGCGTGCGAACCATTTTGCAGCTATTCAGCACCGTCGTGAACAGACCTATTCCCCAAATTGTTGCTTGAAACCCTAAAACATAGGCCTATAAACTAAATTTTGGAAATTTGCTCAACTCACATCAGCGGTTCAGCTGCGTGGTCGAATTATTATTACTTTCTTGTTTAAGGTTAGTTAACATGGAAATTGATCTCACCAGTCAAAACAAAGTTTTTATCATGCTTTTCTTTTTTAACGTTATCATAAAACGTTTGAAAATCAAATGAGAAATCATTCTCTATGTTTCGCACTTGTCACACAAATTATTCTGCGAGGCCAACCTAAGTAAAGAGGTATACTCACTTTACGAGTTATAATGGAATGGACAGTTGCGCGCCCGTCTCGCACCATGAAGATGAACTTAGCTTGAGGGAATAATGTGGACAGGTAATCAGCTGATTTGAGCGTAAGTGGATCTTTGTTGCACAGTCTTGGAGCTGCTTCCCCATGTTTAGCTATTATTTCCAGACAGAAAGCTGCGACCGCGGAATCCAAAACCTGTAAAACACGTTAACTGTTAAACACATTGCTAAACATAAAAATATTTAATCCAAAGTAAAGTGTATTTAAAAAATGGAAAATTAAAAAAATACCTTTACTTAAGGTTAAAACATTAAAAATAAAATAGAATGGCAAAAATAGGAATACAACCTTACAATTAATCATATATTTAGTTAATTTTGTATCATAAAATTGTTTGCAAAGTCTAATTTTAACTACAATCACAATACGCATCCGTTTTTGTATTTCACATTTTTTAAATCCCTTTAATTCAATTGTCACGATATTGACATTTTTTAAGAACCAAGTTTGAACTTTTTTCTTTACACAATAAAAAATGTATAATTAAAAGTGAATTGCAAGTTGGATCCGAAATTTGATGAAAAACTAGGTGAAACCCCTGCATGCTCTGCACGACAACCCCGTTGGAACCCTCTATACACATAATCATGTTATGCTTTCTTTATAAGACAGGTGTAGGATTTATAATTACTCCAAAACTAAGATGGTAAATAATGTTAAATGTTCAAATAAAATTATTTCGTATATTTTATTAATATAACAGCAGTTAAATAATTTTTAAAAGAACCAGCGAGGCTCAGATCTACACTTTAATAAAAACGTAATCTAAAAGTTAGAAATACAAATACAGTAGTTGCTTCAAAATGTTAAATCAGGTGTTAATGAAAATATTAGAGCAAACGGCTGTTTTATCTGTTATTTTATTTATGGTTATTTATGCTATGGTAATTCATCAGTCTAGGCCTAACCTAAGATTTTTTTCTGACTAAATTTACATATATTGAAATAAAAAATGTTTTTATCAAAATGAATTATAGCCTATGTTACTCTGGGTTAGTGAAGCTTTTTATTAGTAACACTATTTTTTTCAATCGGTTTGGTTGTTCCAGAGATTACAAAGAAACAAACAAATTTTAAAATATTAGTATAGATATTCAGTTACAAAAAAAGGATTTATAAAATGGTTTTAAATGAGGCAATGTCAATCAAGAAATTGCACTGTTTAGATATGGCTATCGAGTGATGCGCTTGCGTCGCCAGTTGCTTACTGAAGCAGACCCTTAAAGATTATAGTAGAATGTTTAAAATTCGGCTGTGTGCCGTACTCAGGCGATGTTTTTAGGTGGGCTTTTTTTAAGCATGGAGGGAAAACAAGACACTGCATGTCAAAGGAAAACTATTGTTGTTTATTTATGTTTTTTTTTTTTTTGTCTGCCACTTCTAATGTACTTCTATCGCTGCGCTGATTTGATTGTCAGTTTTTAGCCAATATTTATGATTGTGTTATCCCACAATCGTACTTTGTTATTGTACTTTGTTTGTTTCCTGTGAGTGCTGCATGTCGTCAAAGTGCAAACATTAATGTAAAACTTTATTGTTCAGAAAAATAAGATTATAAAAAAGCTTGTTAAAGGAGAGCATTTAAATTACATGGTGAATGGATATATTGGATGTTCAATGAGTACTGTGGTGAATGTGAACAATTAGAAACACTGAAGCCACAAATTTGGTAAATGACACTACACAAATAAACTGAAAAACATTTATTGATAGAGTTATTCTAGTTCCTTGATGTACATTTCGGGTAATGTACAAAAAATTTTGTTTAGCGTTACAAAAACTTATGCTATAATTGTAAAAAGTTTAAAAAAAAATTGGAATTTATTTCTAACTATAAGAGGTAGAAAAAATATGAAGTAAAAAATTTGTTCATTTTAAATAAACCTTTTGAAATGAAATGTCATATGACCTATCTTTCCATTTAACTTTTTTGAGTTACAGCCATTTTGATTTTCTCAAAATTGATTTCCAATGGTTCAACCAAATACTCTCAAATATTGCTGTGTGGCATATCGTTTGAAAGCTTATTTAATTCTGAATCCAAAAAGAATAATAATTAATATTAAAAAAATAGTAGGCATACAGCAAAATGGGGTAAAATTGGAAAAATAGTTTTGTTGGTTTTTTGGCTGCCTTTTTTTAATCGGTTAAAGATATGGGGTGGGGAGTTGATATGTGCAACAATTTTAAAATTATTAAGGGGTGTTTGTACCACTCTGTATACATATTACACCATCAACAATTATTTATGCCTGTTTTTATTTGTA
Source organism: Philaenus spumarius (assembly GCA_018207615.1). Lineage (NCBI taxonomy): Eukaryota > Metazoa > Arthropoda > Insecta > Hemiptera > Aphrophoridae > Philaenus > Philaenus spumarius. The sequence goes on from JAGFPH010006273.1 coordinate 12,973, forward strand.
AAATTCATGTCTGCTGTTATTAAGTTGTTTATTAATTTTTATTAAATTTACTTTTACTACTTATTTTTAGTTTTATTTATTTATCAAACCCAAGTGTCTCTTACAATGTTACGGGGGGTTACGGCTAAACTTTTTAATGCGTCTCCCTCCATTCTTTACCATTGTTCTCGTTCTCAGTGTTTGCACATATCACAATGAGAAAGACATTCAATAAAAACTATATCCGGTGGGAACACTGTCTCGCACTGAACTCAGTTCAGTTGTTGTTTTAAAAATATGGGACCACTGTCTCGCACTGAACTCAGTTCAGTTGTTGTTTTAAAAATATGGGCCCACTGTCTCGCACTGAACTCAGTTCAGTTGTTGTTTTAAATATGGGCCCACTGTATCGCACTGAACTCAGTTCAGTTGTTGTTTTAAAAATATGGGCCCACTGTCTCGCACTGAACTCAGTTCAGTTGTTGTTTTAAAAATATGGGCCCACTGTCTCGCACTGAACTCAGTTCAGTTGTTGTTTTAAAAATAAGGGCCCACTGTCTCGCACTGAACTCAGTTCAGTTGTTTTTTTAAAATATGGGCCCACTGTCTCGCACTGAACTCAGTTCAGTTGTTTTTTTTTAAATATGACAAATGAGTACTGACGACGTTAAGTTGTTAACATTACAGTAGACCCTCGATAATTCGAGGTAATTGGGGCTGACTGTATCTCGAACTGTAAAAAACTCGGAAAACACGGAGAAATGGACAAAAATAAAGAATAATATATTTTTTTGTTTTAATTAGTCGAAATATTAGAACATTTAATAGTAGAAAATGTTTTGATTTTATCTCTATTACGAGCCATTCCCCTACAGGTACTTCATCGAAACCGTACTCAGCTGCAAGTTTCTTCAAGATTTCACCTGTCTAGTCTTTTCAAGGCCTCTAATTTAATTTTAATTGGCACAAACTTTCTTTTAGCTTTTCCGCTTATTGTCACAAAAACACAATCAAAATTAAAGCTTAAAAAACTAAAACACTTTTAACAGAAACAGTAAAGAATGCACTCACTAATCGACAATGTTACACAACACAGATATGAGTTGTGCGCATGTATTTCCGTGGGAACTGACAGTTTACTATTGAAACTGAACTATTTCTAGAATAACAAGAGGGGGAGGCAGTCAAGTATGGGGTGTATGATTGAGTAAACATGAGATGTAAGCGGCATCGGCAAGACCCAATGTTGACTCATTACCTACCTGCAAGTGGTGGTGTGTCGCCGAGTGAGCAAAAGCCGGCCATTTCGATCCCTTGACACCTTCAAAAGACTAGTTGTCGTACAATGAGGCGACGATAACAAAGTAATTTTGAAGGTGCGCTACAATCAATGTTTTAAAAGCTTTAAGATAGTAAAAAAAAAAGTTGTTTTTTAATTTTGCAAACATCTTGAAATACTCAGACCATCGAACGATTGTGACTCGAATTATTGAGGTTCTACTGTATATTAATTTATTAAATGTTTACAAAGAATTTCTCTCTAATATAAACTAACATTCATCTTGGCAATACTATAGTCAAAATAATTCTTTTGTATCAATATATATTTTTAATTTGATTTAGAAACCCAAAAAGTGTAAAGCTACAAAGTGTACAAGATATATAAGAGGAACTTACATCATTACTAACTCCAGCTTCTACTAAACGCATGCTTTCTTTCTTCGATTTGATCCAATGTTGTCTCATCTGCAGTATCCTTGGAATTACTCTTGTTTCTTGTCCACATCTGTCAAAATTAAACAATTAAATGAGGTAAATAACTATTGCTGAAAGTGTTTAGGGAAAACAATGTTTTGTCATTTAGTGCATATAGAAAGCCCACACATTTAACGGAGGACTCACACCATTCTCCAGTGCATAAAAGAGCCGCTTTTAATTTTATGGCTCACAGATTGGTTAATTTGAGGTTATTTAAGGATAGCTACGAGAAAGAACTGAAATATATGTACGGTGCTGCGATTTTTAATGGATATTCCAAAGAATTAATAGACAACATAGTAAGAAAAATTAATTTCAAGGAATTAAGGTGTACTCTTGTGAGCAACAAGCCCCAACAACAATGATGAAACAAAGTTTGCATCGCCATTATGTAATGTTGTTGGAAAATTGTTAGCGAAATATGCTAATTTAAATGTAGCTTTCTCTGCTGATAATAATCTTGGTACTGCTGGGTAATCCTAAAGACAAATATCAAGAACATGACAAATCCGGAATTTATTGTATTAACTGTGAAATGTGTCCTAAGAATTATATAGGTCAAACCAAAAGAAGTACGAAGATCCGAGGTAAAGAACACTTTTCTCATTTCAAATATAATAGACCTGATAAAGCTGCGATGGCTAAGCATTGTTTAGTTGAAAATCATTATTTTAAAATAGAAAATTCTAAACTGTTGAAAAATGTAACTAAACCCAATACATTGGATGCTTGGGAAACTTTTTATTTTAACATAATTGTGAATAATGAATTAGGTCATACACAGAATTCTTTATTAATGTAATAAATACTATGTTTTGTTAAAAAGTAGTATTAGTTTAATCATTTTGTTTAAGTTATATTGTTATTTAAGCTATTTGAATAACGATAGGCGGTGGTTAACCCCTTAGCACAGTTTTATGACACGTCCCCTTCTGGTTAGGCCATGTATGTCTAGTTTTGTAAAAATAGAATGCATTGCCACACTGTTCGGTTAGTTATAGTTTGTTTAATGTTGCCCGTGCATCACTGAGGATGGCGACATTGTCGTTGAAACGCGTTTGAAGTTAGTAAATTTGTTGTGAGATTTTGTGTTCAGGTTTTATTTGATCTAATTAAATGAAGATTTTACTTCAATGTGGGAAAGGAGTAAAGGAGTTGTAACAATTGATTCGCTGCTACAACATATCAGAAGTGGTGAAAGATGAACATAGTTCATAGTTTATATAAGCGTTCAGATTCAATGTAATTTTGTAGCCAAGCTGTTGTGCTGCACTCTACAGAAAACCAATGTATTTCTATGGTAACAGTGGGCATTTGTCAATATTATAAAGAAATAATGCTCGACATCTTGAGAGTATAATTCAACTCTCGTTGTCAAGTGAAAAACTAAAGCCGACACATAAATAAAAAACATAAACCCATGGTTCTAGAGACCTATGTTTGGTATCTAACCTAAAACTAATAACAAGAACCCAGAACTAGAATATACTATTAGGCAACATCTTGTCAAGGCCAAACAAATTAAGGATAGTCAAGGATCTTAAAAACCGTGTTCATTTACAGGATAAAATGTGCATGTGATAGCTGTGAGGCAGTTCATTGGCGAGACAAAAAGACTATTAGATTAAATGAACACAATAAGAACACGCGTTTAGGCCACGTTGATAACGTCAAACCAAATGGGAACTAACTAACCCGATTAGTTTCGCAACTTTTTCACACGCCAACACCTTCTCTACCCATGTTTCTATAACAGCTTCACACTACAGCTTCGGCCAAACATAGTCAATCACCGCTAACTTAGCTAACTCCTGATTGGCCGACAGCTTTCAAACTAAGAGCAAGTTTAGACTCAAGACGCCTCAACAAAACAAACTCTAAACTTGCGAAACCACGAACCCGATCACAACCCGCTTGATTCCTCTTCCTCTCTGATTAATTTGCTTCACCTGGAGAAAGTACAATAGCTCTGCCATTGTTCTCAACAAGCTGAGGCAGAGAAATTGTATAAAAAGAGCCCGATTTCATGTAAAAACACATACTACTCCATCCGACACCAAGACCACTACATGATCCAACTAACTAACCAGGACCAAGGAGTTGAGACAGCGGAATATCATTTAGAAACGATAACGGATGATGTCTTCTCCTTCTTCTCTCTGCAAGAAACTCCCCCTTGGGAAGATAAAAGGACCAAAGCTCGGCGATCTAGTAGTGTATTCACCTCCCCTTAGAGAAATAATTCCTTTCGGGGACAAAAAACTAAATAAATCATGAATTAACAAGGTAGGAGCCTGGTCTACTCTACTATCGATCACCTCTCTCTGGTCTGGACCCTGGTAATCTTCGTCACGAAGCTGGAGTCCCCAACTTGGGCACTACGTTAATTATTGTGTTGTTCTGATTCAGATTCCGAGATGACGTCGGAGTAACACCGTGCCCTCATTGAAGCCATTCGTGTTAGACAAAGAAGCATCCCCGGACCAGTACTCCATGGGAGACCAACACATCGAGCACCGGCCCTTGGGCCAACAAACTCCTAAAATTACCCTATCCAAGATCTCCCGGACAGTGAAGGCTAATCCCCACACCTGTGTAGTCCACCTCTCACTCTTCCGACCTACCTCCTCGCCCGCTAGAGACACCTCGCTAATCTGCTCCTCGCTTATTACAGGTTACCTCGGCAACCAGAGGGGAGCGCACGTCAATGTGGATAAAACGAAAATAGCTGAACATATTTTATCTAAAGGAAACAAGTTCAATTTAAAGAGGCAAAAAATAACATATTGTGAAAAAAGTTTCACGAACAAAAATAATTGAAGTATCATTATAAAATTAGCGAACAACCCAATCAAAGGTACAAACAAATTTTTACTATATTGTACAAAAGTTTCCAAAAAAATTTATTTTCGCAAACCGTAAGAAACTTCTACTTTGATAAAAATGTGTTGGGGAAAAACAGTGAAATTGTAATAGTGTGTAACATTTTTATATAAAAACTAACTGACCCGTACGGCGTTGCCCGTGGTGGTTGGTATTTTTTCAGTCTTTTTAACTTAATTGTATACTTTTTAAGTGTTCAGTCAGTGAGTGGTATTTGGCTTTTATATATATAGATCTCAAATAATAAAAGCACTATTGTCATAATAATAAAAGATCTGAAATTATGATTTTAGTAACTTTGATCCCCCCAAACCCCTCCTAAAATTTCGAAATTTTTCAAACCCTTTCTTAGTGAGCACCTATGGCCCTAGAGGAAGCTACATACAAAATTTCATTCCAATCCGTTCGGTAGTTTTGAAGAAGTTGTGATTTAATAACTTTGATCCCCCCA
>JAGFPH010006273.1:29044-39493 GCA_018207615.1 Philaenus spumarius
AAACATTTCGTCCCACATTAGTTCTATAACTATACAAGAAAATAACAATACATATTCAAAGTTAGTAAGATGATTAAATTTAATATTTTGTTATTATTAAAACGGTATTTCACAATAATATAATCCTTACAATCGTCCACATTTACTGAGTTAAAAATCCCCACAGATTAGTTGGGTAAGGTCTAGGTAAAGTTTGTTGTTTTAAAATAGTATTTTTTTAAAATTATGTTTTTCTAATTGACCTATCTGTGATTTCTCATGGTTCTTACTAGTTTAAAATAACTTATTGCTACCTTTCGACAGTTTATTATTTTTATACCTCAGTTAAGAGTTAAGTTGGTTATGTCATTATTTTTTTACCATTTATAGAGAATCATGGGCGCCCATATGATATTTTCTAGGGGGCTAGACCGGGGTATGGGGCTTAAAACGTTCATTGCTAAAGACGCACATGTGAGCTTGACACTGAACACTATGAGAAGCGGCCTTCACACACCAACTCCCGAATTGGAAGTATTTTCAATACTCAGTGCATTGCGTGCTTCGCACGCTAATCCGCATATTGGGAGTAGCTGCTTTCCCCGGGAGCTAGGGGGGGAGAGGCAGTGGCCCCCCTCTGCCCAAAGGTATAGGCGCCCATGTAGAAAAGTAACTATTAGTAATCTTAACCATTTGAAAAATGTATTTAAAAAGTATTGTAGCTCTACTTTATTTGTCGTAAATTACCTAATTTATTGAAAAGAGTTATAAAAATGGGGGGAGAACAGCAAAAAGTAAAACATTATACTCATCAAAATTGAAAACAACCATAAGATTCAGCAAATGTTGAATTGTATGATACGTCTTTATATAAAAGCCAAATCCACTGACTCACTGATCACACGATTTCTCAAAAACTACTGAACGGTTTGGAACGAAATTTGGTATGTAGCTTCCTCTAGGGCCATAAGTGCTTACTAGAAAGGTTTTTAAAAAATTCGAAGTTTTAGGGGGGGGGTCGAAGTTACTAAATCACGATTTCTCTAAAACTACGGAACGGCGATTGGAATGAAATTGGGTGTGTAGCTTCCTCTAGGGCCGTAGAAAGTGCTCTGTAAGAAAGATTTTTAAAAAATTCAAAATCTTAAGGGGGGTTTGGGGAGGTCAAAGTTACTAAATCACGATTTCTCTAAAACTACCGAACGGATTGGAATGAAATTGGGTGTGTAGCTTCCTCTAGGGCCGTAGGTGCTCTGTAAGAAAGATTTAAAAAAAAATTCAAAATCTTAAGGGGGGTTTGGGGAGGTCAAAGTTACTAAATCACGATTTCTCTAAAACTACTGAACGGATTGGAATGAAATTTGGTATGTAGCTTCCTCCAGGGCAGTAGGTGCTCGCTAAGAAATGTTTTTAAAAAATTCGAAATTTTAGGGGAGGTTCGGGGGAGTCAAAGTTACTAAAAAAACCACCCAACGGATTGGAATTAAATTTGGTATGTAGCTTCCTCTAGGGCCATAGATGCTCGCTAACAAAGGGTTTAAAAAAATTCGAAATTTTAGGGGAGGTTTGGGGGGATCAAAGTTACTAAAAATCCCCATAAGAAATACATAGTGTAATATATTCATTGATATAATATATTGTTCGTTAATATCCATTTAACTTTGATTTGTCTATCCGTGCAAAGCCGGGTCGGGGCGGCTAGTACACGTATATTATTCAGGGTGAAGCTAACGATCCGCAACCCCTTCGTAATTTTAAACCTGTTACACTATCAAGTCCAAACTTTCAGGAAGTTATATTGGGCAAATTCTGCCCTTTTAGGGGTATGAATGAACTTTACCTTTATTCTGTTGCAACCCCCTCCTTGACCGAGTAAGGGTTAAATTAAAATTTTTGAACACCAAATTCGAAGAAAAATTAGACAGTTCGTCTTATCAGGAAACTATATTATATATGTTCGTACCTGAATAAGCAGCCTGGTGTACGACGGAGCCAGCGCGCGCTGCTCCAAAGGGGACCTAAGGCAAACAAACGAAAAGTGTTATTAGGACCAAACAGATAAGAAAATATATTTTTAAGCTTCAATTTAATGGTAGCTATCTTCATCCCAAAACTTTGACTTAAGTAATCGTATTGCAAATGGTTTTTTTATATTAAGAATAATAGTACACAATTTTACCCTTATAGCTTGTAGGAAGTTAGTTCAATTCATATTTGTATAGGAATTACAACCACATTTTAACCCCTTATATTGCAGCTTGTAGGAATTTAATGAAATTTATTTGTATTTCATAGGGGTAGCTACCAAGGCCGTAGCCAGCGGGAGGGTTAGGGGGTCAGAACCCCCCCCCCAAACCCCGAAATTTAGTAGTATAAAAATTAATACTAGGTTTAAAAAGTGCAAATTAAATTATAAAATAGACAACACAACAGAGGATCCAGCAACATATTTTACATCATTGTGCATTGCATGCATGCTGATATTTAGATTTGCTTGATTAAACTACAAGGTACAACACACATGGATGCAGTAGGTTACAGCCACTCTCTTGTGAGCTTGATCTGATATCTATATATATGTAAAATTCAATGTATGTACGTTTGTATGTTTGTCCTTTATGCGTTACCAAACCGTCCATCCGATTGCTTTGAAATTTTGCATAGTAACACAGGTTAACCCTGGGAAGGTTTTAGGCCATTTACCGAAGTCCTAGGACATTAGGGCTACGCCCCAGTGGCCCTCAAAGTTTCAATGTTAATCTTATGGAAGGTCAATCTTAAGGAAGAAGAAGAAAGATTTCTTTTGATTTTATCAGGGGCACAAAAAACAGCTGTTCGTATGAAAAGTTTAAAACAGCTGATTTTGATCAAAAACTGATTTGGATCAAAAAATGAATATAATTTTAGGTTAGGTAAATCAAGCAATGAGCAGAATCCCATTATAATTTACATCGGCCCTCAGGGATACGAATTACAGGCTTTCAAAGTTTCAAATTAAGCAATAGCAAAGCATTGCCGGGTCAGCTAGTATTAAATAAGAAAACTATGAAAGTTCAACAAAAATACTTTACTCTAACAAAACACGCAATGCATTGAGTATTGGAAATACTCCACTTATGGGGGTTGGCGAGCGAAACACGCAATACTCCGTGTATTGAAAATTCTCACAATACGGCGGTTAGAGTGCGAAGCACGCAATGCTCTGTGTATTGAAAATTCTGCCAATGCTCTATGTATTGAAAATTCTCACAGTACGGGGGTGGGCGTGCAATGCACTGTGCGTCGGCCGCTTTTCATACTGTTCAGTGTCAAGCTCATATAATATGCGTCCTTAGAAGTGAACGTGTTAAAAGGGTTTGAATTCAAATCCCCGGTCCTGACCCGAACCCCCCCCCTCCTAGTGATGTGGGCCGGGCATATGCCCAGTGGGCTGGTCGTTTAAAAATGGGCATTTGCCCAAAGCGATTTTAGAGTAAGAACGATACTGGCACAATTAATATAGACATTGATGGTGTTAGTCATACGGAGCCATCAACAGTGGCAAATTTATTTAATGATTTTTTCGTTAAAGACTTTGCTACCAAGCATGGATCTCTTGAATCGGCGACACATCAAAAGAGCAATATAAGGGATTCTATGTTTCTGTCACCTGTGTGTGGGAAGGATATTTCCATAGTGGTCAGCAAATTGAAAAACAAGAAAGCGACAGACTTTGATGAAGTCTCGCCTTGGTTAATCAAAAAGTGTTCTGATGAACTAGTCAAACCTCTTTTGATTTTAATTAATTCGTCTTTTTCCGAGGGAAATTTCCCTTCTAAATTAAAATGTGCAAAAGTTATTCCTTTGTTTAAAAAGGGTGGACAAAATTATATAAATAATTACAGACCTATTTCTCTTCTACCAGTGTTCAGTAAGGTTTTTGAAAAGCTTTTTTTAATACAGCTGCTGAATTATCTAGAGAGGTTTAATGTCTTTTGTGGTTCTCAGTTTGGATTTCGAAGAGGTAAATCAACAATAGACGCTACAGTTGATCTTTTAGACTTTGTATTGGAAAGTTTAGAAAAGAAAAGAAATGTCATGAGTATTTTTCTGGACCTCTCCAAAGCCTTTGATTGTGTGGATCATAAATTATTATTGGACAAGTGTGAAGCAATTGGTATTAGAGGAGTACCGATTATGTGGCTAAAATCATTTCTTTATAATAGAACACAACGAGTAAATGTTGCAGGGAGGCTGTCAAAACTAACACAGCTGAGATATGGGGTCCCCCAAGGATCAGTTCTCGGACCGGTGCTCTTTTTAATCTATATCAATGACTTATCATCAGCAGTGCATGCAGACAGCATAGTTCAATTTGCTGATGATACAACTTTGAGTTTCCAAGCAGAGTCAATTCAAAATTTAGAGCATAAGGCTTTTCTACAAGTCAATGCGGCCAGCCAATACTTTGCCAAAAATAATTTGACAATAAATTCTAATAAGACAAAGTACATGTTTTTTAATTTGAAACATAGTTAAAATCAGACACCAAGTGTTATGTTGGATGATAGTGTACTTGAAGAGGTTAATGGTGCAAAGTTTTTGGGCTTTTGTATTGATAATAAGTTGACTTGGGTTGATCACATTGCACATATTTGCGCAAAAATTAGTAAAGGAATATTTATACTTAGAAATTTGAAATTATACTGCAATCCTACTATTTTATTAACGGCTTACTATGGTCTTGTATATCCATATCTGAACTGTGGAATTCTTCTCTGGGGAGATTCGTCAGTTCGGAATATGCAAAGGGTTTTTGTCTTGCAGAAAAAAGCTATACGGCTTATGGCAGGTCTTAAAAAAGCTGAGTCATGTAGGGTTGCTTTTAAAGATCTTGGAGTTCTTACACTTCCGAGTATATATATATTTGAGGTGATACTCTACTTTAAATTTAAATGTGATCATATCCAAAATAAAGATATACACAGTTATAGTACCAGGCAAGCTAATAATTATCGTGCTAGACAGCACAGACTAAATCTATACAGCAAACTTCCTGCACAAGCTGGTGCTAGACTGATAAATAAGCTCCCACAGAGCATTAAAGATTTGCAGCATTTTTTACCCTTTAAAAACAGCCTTAGACAGCTACTTTTGTCTAGATCTTTCTACTCTGTGGAGGAGTTCAGCAACAGAATGTAGCCGCCATTGAAATCATTGGATGTGTTCTCCAATTTTAAATTAAATGTTAGTTGTAGTTTATATGATTGTTTTAAATTATTTGTTATATTTTTTTAATTGTTCAAAACGAGATTGGTATAAAATTGTTATAGGTTGTAGTATTTAAATCAACTATTCTATTTAAATTATGAATATTATATTTTTAGTTTAATTTTAAATTTTATTACTTGTTCCCCGCTTTAATAGTTACGATTTCTTGTCTTTGTGTAATTGTGTTTTAAATTATTTGTTAACTTATATGTTTTTATTAATTGTTCGGGTGTATAAAATTTGTTTGGTATAAAATTGTTATATGTTGTAGTATTTATACTAATTATTCTATTTGAATTATGAATATATATTTTTGTCAATTATTGTAATATTTAAAAATGTTAATTTATATTGGACGTAGCCTATGCAAAAAAATGTCTTTTGGCTTTAATAAAAATTAAAATGAAATGAAGCGCCCAAAAACTGGGCGTTTATAAAAAATTTAGTTTAAGGCAGTTTTAACTATTATATTATTTCATGTTTTAATTATTATAGTTCATGTTTTTAATCTTTAACTGCCTTCAGTGCTTAGTTGTGTTCTTAAAATTAACATTTTAAGGGAGGGGGTCATTATCAAGAGATAAGTTGACAAACAACTTAAACCATTAAAATAAACCCCTAAAACTTGTAATATTTTCAATGTGGTGTTTTGAATAAACATTTTATTGCAAAATTGTTAAATAATATCTAATTTACTAACTGCTACTTAAGCAGGTTTCTACTTTGGAAGTCATAAATGTGTGCATAAGGTAAATTTATAATGAATCAATGAATAATTGAATTTATAGTTAAGTATTAAGGTTTTGTTAGTAAAAAAGTGCTTTTTAACAGCTTTGTATTTCAATAACATGAAAAGGATCTTATAAAATAATTATTTTCATTTTGCTTTTATATGGTCCAACACTGGTTAAAAAAATATATATAATTATGTTTGTTGTACAATCATTCATGTTTTTACTTAGGCCTACCAATTTTTACCAAAAAACAACCAAAACAACTAACTTTTCACTTGAGGTAGGTAGGATAGTCAAGAATTAAGTTTGTAGTTACATATGAAAAAGATGGATGATTGTGGAGGCATAATAACATATTATACAAGTAATTATTATTTTTTTTAAATATAGGCTTTTATGTAAATATGTATAATAACAGGTTTAAAAAGTTATTTAGAAGAGTAGTCTTCAAATTAATTTGGTTTATTAGCCTTTAACTGGATAAACGCCCGGGCGCTTATGGATTTTGGGCGTTTATTTGGGCATATGCCCTGGGCATTTGCCCCGACATTTAAACGCCCGGGCGTTTTACATCACAACCCCCCATCCCCCCCCCCCCCGAACAGTTTTCCTGGCTATGGCCTTGGTAACTACCCCATTTGAATGTCTCTGATTGTAGTAACCATATTTTCTAAACATTCCTGGTACTAATATGTGTATACATCGTGAAATGTTTAGTGAAATTAGTTGAGCACGTAGAAAAAGTAAGCGTAAGAATTATTATTTAATTTTAAGGGTAGTTATCCCATTTCATCCCTTATACAAATGGTTTACACTTAAGAATTGTGTAAGAAGTTAGTTCAATTTATATTTATTGCATTAGAACTGTAATAATTGCATTGTATTGCATTGTTAGAATTGTACTAACTGTAATCTCTAAACCTTCATGGCATTAATGTGGATAAACTGTGACATTTTCATTGAAAATTGGTCTAATAGTTTTTGAGTCGATAGAGAACAAAGCAACATTAATGCTATACGTATAGATATAGATGAAGACTGTATAGATTAATTAATTTTGTTGTGAGAATGAATAAAATTTCATCAACGTAAGTTCAAAGGTTGCTTGGAAAAATACACCACGCTTTCATCTGCTTGACAACAAAAGCTTCGGATAAGAGCGAGGAAGGTATCTGTTTTGACCGAAGAACAAGGCGTGATTTGATGGTTTTCGTTGACGATTAATTGCGCACCTTTCAGAGGTTTTGACAGTCCAGCGGCCGGCCAGCGCTGCCGTGGGCGTCCCGTGTTCCTATAATTATACGAGTCTGCCCGGCAAGGATGTGTCGGCTCGGGAAACAATATCACAATAATGAATGCTTTGAGATGAAATATTTGTTTTCGGTGTGTCCTGTCAAACGCTTCGGTCGGACAATTAATGCGCAACAGCTTTCTCCAATGTTCTTGTTAAATGTTAAAACTAGCTTTAACACACAACAGGACCGACTCGTAAAAACGCGACGTCATCCTGACATCTTATAACTCGAGAAACGCTAATACGATTTTAATTCTGCTTTCCCCACATTTAAGTTATGTGGACAGGAATCAGTGTTAAGTTTGACTATTGCTTTGTCAGAAGCAAATATTCCCATATTGAGATATGTTATACAGGGTGTCCCCGAACTCTCTGGACCCCTTTTGTGGATTTTATGTTCCTGGGATCCAGACAAACATATCTCACAATATAAACATGGGTCTACGGTGCTTATTTTTTCGTCTGTCTGTATATGTTTTTTTATAAAATACTTAATATTTCTGGGTAGTTGTCGACAATACCCAGAATTACTCTAGAAACAAAATATTTTAAAGTTATCATGAGCTAAACTAATAAGTTATTTGCATAATGTTTCGAGCACTTTCTGAGCTGATTCCACTAGCAAAAAATAATAAAAATGTTCACATATTCATAGGTCTGGAAACGCTTCGTTAGAGAGAACTGGCGAAAGATCCCACCCGTGTTTTGGATTACTCACAGATATCAAATCTTTAAAAATAAATTACTGAATTATAAAATATCCACCTTTTAAGTACAAATGTAACTGTAGCTTAGTTAAGAAATGGAATGAGAAACAACAACAATGTGACCATGTTTACAAATAAAAGTATTAGCTGCTTATTAAGACCGAATTTTGCGATTTGGGTCAAACATCGCAAAAATTACTGCAGTTACAGAACTGGGACCTATTTTATTAAATTTATCTGCTCATTTTACGTAAATTAAATTAAATTTTACACCTTAATTAACGCTCGACATATTTCAATATTGATTCGTTTCTGTGAGTAATCTGAAACATGGGTGAAATCTTTCGCCAGTTCTCTCTAACGAAGCATTTCCATACCTATGAATATGTGAACATTTTTATTATTTTTTGCTAGTGGAATCAGCTCAGAAAGTGCTCGAAACATTATGCAAATAACTTATTAGTTTAGCTCATAATAACATTAAAATATTTTGTTTCTAGAGTAGTTTTGGGTATTGTTGACAACTACCAAGAAATACATTTTCCCTTTTTTGTGTGTCGATACCTCTGTTATCCTTTGAGCTACGGATAAAATAAAAAAAACCATTATGTTTGACATAAAAAAAGTAAACTTTTTGTCTCTTGTAATTTTTTTGTAAAGTTAGCGGTTTTTGAGATATTTGATAGTAAAAATTATAAACGGCCGCCATTTTGAAAATATTAAAAATAATGTTTTAATTTTTCGTACAGTGATAAAAGGTTACGCAAAAAATAGGTATACAAAGTTTGAGCTCAATATTTTCTACTTCCAAAAATATTAAGTATTTTGTAAAAACCACATACAGACAGACAAACGAAAAAATAAGCACCGTATGTTTATATTGTGAAATATGTTTGTCTGGATCCCAGGAACATATCCACAAAAGGGGTCCAGAGAGTTCGGGGACACCCTGTATATTCTAACAATTTATATCATATATTTGACATAATCCAAGGCCCAGAAAAAGCAATAGGAATGAGTAATTTACTTTAAAAGTAGTCATCTGATGAAGAACCAGTGTCTCTTGTTGAAGGTTCATCACACGCTGCGTGAGATTTATTTTCGTCGTTGTATAGCTGGCAAATGAATTAACATGTTTTTTGAACAGGCTATTCTTTATGGTTGCGTTTCTGTTATACATAGATAATAATTCGACCACGCAGCTGAACGTGAGTTGAGCAAATTTCCAAAATTAAGCTTATATGCCTATGTTTTAGGGTTTCAACCAACAATTTGAGAAATAGGTCTGAATTCACGACGGTGCTGAATAGCTGCAAAATGGTTCGCACGCCATTACGCATATTGGGAGTATCTACAATACACAAAGCATTGCATGCTTCGCACGCCATTCCTCATATTGGGAGTATCTTCAATACACAATGAATTGCGTGCTTCGCACGCCAACCCCACGGTAGAATCCACCACATGGCTTTGAACCGGGTACTTATATGGGAATTTACGTTTTGATCGATTGTGGGGGAACCAAGCGAGCTATAAGGTCGAGAAAAATAAAAAATGTGCAGAATAACATTCTACATTTATATTCGTAGAACAAGCTCAAAAACAAATTCTTTCTCGTAGGAAAAATCTCAAAAAGTAGTTACTTCCGGTCAAAAAACCTGTTTCCGATTGTTGGATTTTTTGGCTAAGGAACTCATCCGAGCGACGTAGACAAGCAACGTGTAAAAAATTTGAACCAAATCGGACTTAAAATGCGGCCGCTAGAGTGCGAACACATATATACATACATATAACACACACATATATATATATTCACCTACATCCATCTATTGAGGTCCATAACACATAAATATATGATTTTTAATGACACCCCAAAACGTATTCTGACCATGATCGATGCTCATTTGCTACTTCCGACCTTGGATCTTACCATAAGGGCCACTGAAATAGCCCCCCCCCCCCATATGGAAATTCGCTAACCAGTGTCGCTTGTTGACGGTTCATCACACGCTACGTGAGATTTATTTTCGTCGTTGTATAGCTGGCAAATGAATTAACATGTTTTTTTTATAGTTGCGTTTCTGTTCTAAATAGATAATAATTAATATTCTAACTTATATATTTTTAGAATGTTTACCAATTATCGTCCATGTATAACAAGCAGAAAAAAAAACGTAGCCTGAAGTTTTAACTTATAGTCTTTAGTCACAGTATGTTTCCAATTTGTAGGCCTAAACATATGCAAGTTAGTATATTATTACTCGAAGCATACAATATTATTTCTGTTAACAATAAACGGCACTAACGTAAGACTAAAGTTGTCGCACAAAAATGGATTTGAACTAGGGACTACACGACGAAAGAAGTAGCCTCTATTTTAGTAGGCCTACTTTTTAAAAGTAGGCTTCTTTTTTTGAACTTGTATAGGCCTAAGTACACTTCTTTTTTAGTACTTTTTAAAAGTCGGCTTCTTTTTGAGTACTTT